>JASANE010028084.1:0-72514 GCA_030248225.1 Trileptium ribeirensis
TGCTCATACAAATAATACAAAACATACACATTATAAGTATTAGTTAGCTATTTAAGATAAAACCATTGCAGCAAATATATGCCTAAATTGGTCATCAACGGCATCGCAAAAGTATTTCGCGGTCGTAAAAATACTGACCGTAGTCCATGGAGGATTTGAACCAAATAACAAACGCAAAAGTAAAAAAAAGTTGAAAAATCCTGAAAAAGTGCATTAGATTCCCCCAAAGAATTTGAACCCGCGACAATGAAGCTTGAGAGTCTAAAGCTGTAACCAGTCGACTACCGAAGATCTGCAACCTTTGGAAACTGACATCCAAAAAACAAGGATCACATTCCACATGTTTTGATGGTTTGTCAGACTGTATACTGTAAGACATAGCACAAACCTATTGTTATCGACTTTTGTATAGGCTGTAGATTATAAGCTTTGCTTTCGACTTTTGTCAGAATTGTGCAAGAAATTTATGGTGAACCTAAGCTGAAATCCACTTCCCCAGTTTTGAATATTGAGGTTTCGCATCACTTATCGCCACACGGAAGATGAGTAGAATTTTACCGATGATATTTTAATTTTTAGTATAAAATAACGGAATTGCACCGTGTTACGCTGTCACAATACCGTCATTCCGAATTTACACTTGATTTGCATATTGTGTTTTTGAAGCAGTTACATGACACTGACGATGGAAGGGAACACATTTTGGACTGCTCAGTGCTCTGAATATATCGTTTTTGGGAGGGAGCACATTTTGGGCTGCTGAATATATTGTTTTTGAAACAACAAAAAAGTTTATTAGCAAACAGCATACCGATAAGGGATAACGCCATCATTGTAATCTCAAAGCTAAGGCAATAACTTACAGATTTCGACTGTACAGGTATGCTGTCTGCTAAATCAGTAACAAATTACATTCATAAAATTGACATATAGGCAATTTTAAATTAAAACACAATTTAATAACCTGAAATTCAACCAAAAAGAAGCAAGGCCATTTACATTCGGTGAAATTATAAAGCGACAAAAGATTAGTTTTGAATTTAAAGGAGTAAACGTCACTTCATATAATTAATAACGATTTCTGCTAAACTGCAAAAGGTGTTTCAGGTCAATCTTGTTTAAGGGAATATTGAATTTTCAGGAGTCAGCTGATGCTACGAGAGGTGTGAAACAAACAAAAGTAGATAAATTACTCCATGGATCAATAGTTCTCACTGCAAAACTATATTTAGAACAGTTTAACTGAAACTTTGGTTTTATTGGTTTTCTTTCATGACCACGCGTATTTCTGTTGCGAGAAATTAAGAACATGTTATTACACCTATCAATTTCTTCGTTTCGCCATTTGAATACCATATTTATGTCGTGTTATAAAAGTTCTAGTAGTTTTAAGTTGAAGTATCTTAGACATTGTACGACATATCCAAGATAAGTAGTCGGAAGTTTTGCCTTCTGGTGAAATACGGTTCTAATTACTAAACCTTGTCTATCTCGAACAAATATAATGGTGACTAAGCTTGGCTAGAATATTCCAACAATGGTCCAACGTATGATAAGTCCGAAATTCTCAATGAGTCACTGTATGTGAAACAAACAACCGATATATTGATTACTCGATATGCCATTGCAACGATGACATTGCCATGCGCCTGATATTTGCGATCATTGCTGATTATGACACCCAACTCTTTACATGTTGAGGAAGCATAGGAAATTCCAATACCTTGCAAATAATATTGGAATTTGGGGTTATTTTTGCCTAAATGTAAAATATTAGAAATAGATGCTGAAATAGAAAGTTGCCAGGCATTTACCCATGGCTCTAGAGACTAAGTGCGTTTTGAAGACGAGTCGGAGCATTATGATTATCCTCGCGGCGCGACATATCAACATATAGCCTAAATATCGCCTGCGGAAAGTTTATACTTCACATCTTCAATGCAACAAGCAACGTCATTACAACGTTATCAAAAATAAAGTATGCCTTAGGCCACCACCTTGAGGCACTCCAGGGATAACCTTTTGTGAAACTGAATTATGTATTATTCAATTTACCCCTGAAAGATCTGTTGCTAAAAAAAGCGGAAATGCAAATCAAGAATGCGCTCGTAATGCCGATACTTGAAAGATTGCGACCCTAATTTGAAATGTGAAACAGTGTCAAATGGTTTTTGTAATACCTATACATGTAATTTCAACAGATTTTCCACTGTTTAACGCATTTGACATGTCGTTTATAGATTAAAGGACATGAGTACAAGTTGATTTCTTTTAAATTAAACCTTGTTGGTTAGGATTAATTATGCATTACAAATAAAAATTGAAAACAATTATCAATAATGGACTTCATAACTTTACAGCAATTAGAATGCAATAACATAGGTCTATAATTTGAAACAAGGCTGGCCAACTTGTTCCTGCAGGGACTCCACGCCACTACAGTTTATTTTGCCCCAAGTGGTGGAGTCAATGCAGAAAAGGGTTGCCGCCCCGTGGTCCTGGCGTTCCTAGGCAGGACGTCCATGCGATTACGACCAACATTGCCTAGTGGATGATATAGCTCCCTCCAGTGTATGGTAGCCAGTTCATCCCGCTAAGGAGAAATGGGCCGTCCTTTTACACCAGCCAAGCTCCGGAAGGTGGTAGAGAACATGCGCTCTGCGTCAAACTAATTATTGATGTTCTACGACTCCGACGCTAACGTGAGTAAATGAACTTTATGCTTTCGGCGTTTTCTTTCCTGGGTATATATGTGAAAAGCGTCCACGAAGATATCCTACTAAACCAACAAAATCACTGCCAGCGGTGGCGAACATTCGCCAAAAATTCTGGTGCCTGCGGTCTAGCTGCGATCGCCCTTACTGCCGATACAAACTGAAGAGGACTTAATGTTTCGTGAGATTAATAGGTAACTGTGACCCACGTGGTTTTCCACATTCTTTTTGGCAAAAGAGAACACCGTGGAGTTTTGACCGGGGCCTAGCCCGACCACATACGCATATGTGAAAATCAGCGTTGACTTGTTACTTCTGAGAACCTTTAACGCTAACTTGCCTAGTCATAGGCCGCTCGTATAACTCTTACACGGTAAGCTCATATACTCGAGCTTAAGATATAATCGTAAGTGGTCTCTAAGCACATCGCAGGACATATTACGCCAAAAGACACCGGATTGTATAACAATAGTTTACTTTTATGGCACGTATATAAACGGGTATCGATACACAAAAAATGCATGATACAAATTATACGCATTACTTGAATCATGTTACATTATTGAATTGTACGCAAGCTAAAAGGAAGCCTAAGAAAACGGGAATGCCAATCCGGTACGCAGGTAAATCACGCCCTAACCGATTTGAATTTAGCCGATCACACATTTCGTTAGCCCTGAAGGCAACTCGCACGAGTACTAAGACACTCAGTGTAAGTAAGCTAACATAACTATTGAAAATTTATAACGAAACTTCAGCGCGAGTTTAAGGTCCCCAAAATACTCTGAAGCACTGGACGTAGCCTTCAGTCGCAACAAGTCATAGGAAGAGACGCCATGAACTGGCGGACCAATTGTTTTGTTTGGCAGCAGCAAGAAGGATTTCTTAAACTCCACTATTCGAGCGCGCACCCGAACAATTCCCAGAACGGGAAGGGCAGCGGCCGGGACAGGAATTATTAGGATCGAAACACAACCCGAGGGAAATATCAATAAATGGCACTGAGATTTACAATTAAGCGCGGAGATCTCCGATTAAATTTCTCCCCCGCGAAAACCCCGAAGGAATTGAGAGGATGCCCGAGATTGCAAAAACTAGTGACACGAGCAACAATAACCATCTGACATATAGGTGCGCAAGTTCCGGGAAATAGCAATAGTTAACAGATACTACGGTCCGTGAAAACGGGAACCCAGTACGGTTCGTACCTGTTAAAAAAATTACTCAAACTTTGGTTGGATGTCGCGAGAAGTGCAAGGCTTCGTACAAGCAAAAATGCATGTTAACTGCGGTTACGGTGCTGGCCATGATTACCCAAGGCACCGTCCCGATTCCAAACATCAACAGTATAAGCTGCGATGAAACCCTTAGGGAACACCGAAGATCGGAGCTGTATATATATCATGTATATATCACCGTTAGCGCCGCCTGCCGCATATGAGACCGGAGAAAATAAACGCAAGAAGAAGCTCCGAGAAAACGAAGCGAACCACGACTTCAGAGAGAGAAAACCCGCACTGATGAAAGGATTAACGAGTCAGGCTCAACAGGATCTTCATTCCCCACCGACTTCGCGGTACCCGTTCTCACCACTGTGATTTCGCTAGACAGTTTAGATAGGGACAGTAAGAATCTCGTTAATCTATCCACGCTCCCGAATCATTGGCAGGTCACATTCTATACGCGGTTTTAACCAACAGACGCCGTCCAAAATACTCACAGTCAATAATGAGCACTATATTTGTTGTAATTGCACGATAGGTAAACCAAGAATAAAAACTAAAGCCAATGACTGGCGAGGATTTAGACCGCTGACTTTAAAACATTTAGTAAAATTTAACATTGATCACATTACAAATATTATAAATTTTTCGGGACACTACGATGATAATATAAGATTAAGCACATTTGATAATAAACGTTTTGGCGGCGTGCAGTCCAGTCCGAAGCTAACCGAAATAATGAGCGCTTTGACCCTAAAGATTTTACGATTTTTTCTAATGGCGAAAACACCGGACAGTTAGACCGTAAAGTATAGGCTTTAATCGCAGTAAATGTCATAAATAACATAAGTTTGCAGCTTTAATTTAGAAAGCATTTATACGCTCTAAAAGATATTATATACGCTCTTCTACGAGCCCGAGAGTTGTTGGAACATAACGCGAACATTTCTTGAGATTCAATGGCGATTGAAAAAAAACAGGCCACAAGCCCTTAAGAACGAGTTTACTGTGGGCGCCAGATAGTTTTAGCCGAAGGCGAGACGCGCATTTTTGCGTTCTAAAAATGTTACATACGCTCTTCTAATAGCACGAGAATTGTTGGAACATAACGCGAACTGTTCTTCAGTTTCCATGGCGATTGAAAAAAGGGGCCCATGAGCCCTTAAGAACGAGTTCACTTTGAGCGCCAGATAGATTTAACCAAAGGACAGATGCGCATTTTTGCGTTCTAAAAATATATTATACGCTCTTCTACGGCCCGAGACATGTTGGAACATAACGCGAACTTTTCTTGAGATTCAACGGCGATTGAAAAAAGGGGCCACGATCCCTTAAGAACAGTTTACTGTGAGCGCCAGATAGATTTAACCAAAGGCCAGAAGCGCATTTTTGCGTTCTAAAAATGTTATATACGCTCTTCTAATAGCACGAGAATTGTTGGAACATAACGCGAACTGTTCTTCAGTTTCCATGGCGATTGAAGAAAGGGGCCAAGAGCTTTTAAGAACGAGTTTACTGTGAGCGCCAGATAGATTTAACCAAAGGCCAGACGCGCATTTTTGTGTTCTAAAAATGTTATATACGCTCTTCTAATAGCACGAGAATTGTTGGAACATAACGCGAACTTTTCGTGAGATTCAATGGCGATTGAAAAAAGAGGCCACGACCCCTTAAGAACGAGTTTACTGTGAGCGCCAGACATATTTAACCAAAGGCCAGAAGCGCATTTTTGCGTTCTAAAAATGTTATATACGCTCTTCTACGAGCCCCAGAGTTGTTGGAACATAACGCAAAGTGTTATTCAGTTTCCATAGCGATTGAAAAAAAGAGGCCACAAGCCCTTAAGAACGAAATTACTATGAGCGTCAGATAGTTTTAACCGAAGGCCAGACACGCGATTAACATGCCGATTATTATACAATGAAACGCGGTCATAATGAATGTGCAACGCAGCCACAAGAACGCTGCATAAACCTAGAACGACACAGTTTTTTGCGAGCGTCCATGTTCAGCTCTTATGACGGCAGAATGTTGATTGCGCTCTTCCGTCAGCATTTGCCGCATATGTGAATATCCTTGTACTCTAGCATGTCTTTTAAATGGGGCGCTTTCTGCACAACCGAGCACGCAATGGTAAGAGCCCAAAAACGAACTTTGATTTGGCGCGGCGGAGCCGTAGAGAGTTCGTCCCGATCGTTGTTCAACCTTGAGTCCCACTTGGAAAGCATATTCAACTTCCGCTGATGGATATAGATGATGACAAATGTCAGAAACTACTGGCAAGTGTTTTCTGTTTTTAATGACTCTGTAACCAGAAAATGTTGATGCTTTGCGCCATAGTTATTCGTAGTCTCAGCTACACACTTGAAACAAATATTTAGTTGGAATAATCTCCCATAAATTTATGTCAATTTATGTTAATAATATTAATAATATAATATAATATGTGTTATTAGAATTTCCTATCAAGAACAGTTAAACATATATACCATATATAACTCTAAACTGACCCATCAATGTATCTTTCCTCTTACGGTTATCGGTAACCGGACCTTGTGGTAATATGTCAATAATCGATTGAGGTGTTGCCACAAGTCTTTTCCGATCCTTTAAATCCAATGAATGAGTAGCCTTTCTTGATCGTTTGTCAAGACCGGCAGATGATTCAGAACTAACAGACATTTTACTTTAAAACCTGAAACTTGTAAGTGCAATTGAAAATGCAAATATTAATCCAATTTTTATGCATACATATACATTATTAGCCAATCAAACACCTCAGCACAAAACTTCATATTGAATATCCTATACTAGAATACAAACATATATCCGCATATACTCATATCCAAATTTAACCGACATATAAATGCAACAGCACCCAGGCACATTTTATTATATATACCTAAATTGGACAAAATGTAAATGCAATATGTACCCAAATTATGATACATATACCATATATTGCTCAAACATACAACTATATATTATATATTATTGAGATTCAGCGTGCAACCTTCGCGCATATTCATGCAATACACGTTGCCCGGGTGCGCCACGTGGAGGCATCTCATGCACCCATATTAGCTAAATTCAAAGGAATACCTTAAGATAAAAGCCTTATTTATTAATTTAATGCGTCAATTAATTTAAATTTCGTAAAATATCTTAAAAATTCTGAGTATAATTTATAATATTTATAATATAATACATTTAATATTATATTAATAATTATAATAAGCCAATAATGTTAATGAGAAAATTAAAAATTATCCCGATCCTCCCGATCGTTGTTCAACCTTGAGTCCCACTTGGAAAGCATATTCAACTTCCGCTGATGGATCCAGATGATGACAAATGTCAGAAACTACTGGCAAGTGTTTTCTGTTTTTAATGACTCTGTAACCAGAAAATGTTGATGCTTTGCGCCATAGTTATTCGTAGTCTCAGCTACACACTTGAAACAAATATTTATTCCAAGTGAAATGTTTCTGGATTAAAATAAAACTTACAATGATAGTTTAATAGATAGCTTAAATTTAGAATCCGTAGTTGTTACTGCAATGCAACTTGGGATTTCGCTATCTCCGTAAGTATCATCAATTTGATAGATTAGCAAGCACGCCTTTTATTTTGTATTGCAAGGCTTAATCTGTATATATTGCTATGTCGTTGAGGATGGCCGTGGATTTGGCTAGGTTGTGGCACAGTACATAATATGTAATAGAGCACATATATAATGTATACCGATTTCATGTACATTACACAGGTAATTGCCTAATTATCTATACACTCGGTCAGAACATATTTATATATTCATCGTATAAATATATACAACATATTTATATGTGTATCACAGACCACATTTCATAAACTGTATTCTATACAGCATACAATAAACCGAAAGACAAACATTAGTGCTGTGCGGCAAGAAAAACCAAGCATCGGTCAGAATATGCCGCAGTTTTGCTCTATATTCATTTTGGTGCAATTAATTTTGCATCAAAACACGTGGTCTGATTAACTACTAGAATCCAACCAGTCAGCTAAAAATTGATTAAACGAGTGCCACTCTATTTATTGGGCCAAATAATTGCAATTATTCTCTTATCAATTAATTGTTTTACACTCTCTGGTTTAAATTATGTCAAAGCAAAAATGAATACAGAGCAAAAATGAATATAGAGCAAAATTTTTGTACACTCTCTGGTTTAAATTATTTGAAAGCAAAAATTGCGAAGTCATATTTCTATCTTGTGACGAATAAATGAGTGACTCGTTTTATTACATATCTAGGCGTTATGGTCCACGTCACCTTTAGGGACCGGACGTTATAACGTTAGAAAAAGAACAGTTTAGAGTGAGGGGTTCGGGAGCGGCAGCCCCCGACTTAGGCTCAGGCTTAGTACATAGCTCATATACGGACCTTAGCTTAGCCTAAGACTACGGCTTAGGCTTAGTATATCGAGAACGGCATAGCATGCGTTTCACTTCCGCCCCTAAAAGTTACATTTCCCGGCGTTAGCATCTTACAGTCAGTTTTTGTTTTCTGCTTTTTGTGTTAAAATAAGATTAGTTGAAATCTAATTTTCACAGTAGCGGGGATTCGCCGAAAATTTTTTATGCATATATATTTGTGTGCGCATTTGTGAGGATATATTTCATTTTGTGAAAGTTTAAATCATAAATAGTTGATCTTATAAAAACTAAACGCGAGATCTCTAAAGAAACGTGACAAAATATTTTTATGACAGTATGGGGAAACACGTTTTTAAGGTAATGATGCTGGGTATCAATATCATGTCAAAGAAATTAATAAAATTAAAATTAATAGTGCTGAACACAAGAGTGGGTATTTGAAAAGAATTGGAATTATTCGTTCATTTTTCGATAGCCATGAACGATATATCATCGAAAAAGTTTAAGACGGTAAACATTGTTTTCATTTTTGATTGAAAATTTTCATCACTGATCAAAGGAGTATAGAGATGATTACATCAAATTTTTTGATCTTTTTCGTGTAGTTCTACTCTATTAACCAGGGCAGATTCTTGAATTTATAGATGACCCTATGCTTACAATTGTAATTCAAGTCACCAGCATGTAATTTTTTAAAAATCAACTTTGCAGAATGAATTTGTTTTATTGTGGTGATTGCACATAACTTTCTGCATATTAAATATTTGCAAGTATTGTGTACTGTATGCATGTGAAAATAAAAATAGTGACAAAATCGGATATTATTTGCAATAAAATGCAGTCATTTAATAATTCGCTTTATATAATTAAAAAATGGTACAGCCTGCGATTTTTTTGCAATTCTACCTTGTTTATTAACGCCAGATACTGGAACGATATGTTGAAGTTTATTTTTACAGTCTGACCTCAACATCGTCGAGAATAGAAAAGTTTCTACATGTGTGAATTGTGTCACTTTATCCTGATGAGTCTTACTATTTAATAGTATAAATGATGATTTTTTTTCAGTTTTTACTAGTTTTCAAAACTATTAATAAATTTCAGTTTGCTAAAATAACACGTAGTTTGACAGTTTTTTGAAAATATTTATTCGACTAGACTTATTTTGGTTGATTTCCTGGTGTAAACAGAGATTACGGATAATTCAATACATATTAGAATCAAGTTTACATATGCAAAGCTCGAAACAAATTAAATTACGGGACATGTGTCGACCCTGAATCTCAATGAACGTCCTCGTTTTATTGTAAACAGGCTTTAATTCCAAATTTATAAATTTGAATTTAGGTATGGATTTTAGTAACTATGTTTCCCAGTTTCGTGTTTCAAATTTCGTGGCGATATGTTCTCTGAATCATCCAGACGGGCTACTGCCCTACTGCGAAAATATAAAGACCACAACATATTTTTTTCAGTTTTTAGAACCTCAGTTTCATATAATCAGCGAATTAGGCGATCAATCGAACCCCCTAGAATGCCTTGCTATAATCAAGCTAACAAAACAATAACACTCTACTATTGAATTGCCATGTACTATAGCATAACTATAAATAATAAACGAAAATCCATGCATTTTCGGTGCCTCCGTGGCGCACGATTCTGCTCCTTTGATTTCAAGATTTGTTTGACACTTATATTTTCATTTGGGCTGCAACGTACCCCCATTCCCGTGTCCCTCTTAGAATCCTTGAAGCCAAAAATTTCTCAATATGAAAGATTTAACTATCGCATGGCTTCGTCAACTACAGTTATTTGATTTATAGATTAAGTAAATTTTGGCGGCATTTGACAAAACTCGCTGATGCGCTTCAAAGAATATCTAGTTTAGTCATAAATAATGACAAAATTTATCGAATTTTGGGTTACCAATGGCATCCCTTAATACCAAAAATTTCGAAAAAATTTTCCCCGATAATCTTTCAATCAGCATTGTCGAGCTGAGAGAAGTCGCAAAATCAGAGGCATTCGTCCATGAGTTAACGCCTTAGGCTTAAGCTATGGCATTAGCTTAACATTTAGACATGTGTTTTCACAATAAATGGAAAAAGAACTCCTTAATCCGTAAGTAGATTCAACTGAATATGCAACTTAGCTTGTCAATGCGGTGCCAATGATATATAAAATTATACATTTGTCGCGTAAGCGCAGTTAGGATTTTGAGCTATGTGGGTCAAATTGTGCTTTACCTGTACTTTGTAAGTCAACAGTCTGAAATGCATCTAAAAACAAAAAGCCATTTTGCTGTTACGCAATTACTATCAATTTTGGATTAAATTAGCGCCATTTTATCCTAACTCTGATGAGCAAACTGAATTAGGCGATACATATATCGTTGTGCGTTGGATATGTATCGCAGCGTGCTTAATGGGTCGCAAAATCTGAAATATCGATAAATATCCAAAAGCAGTCCCAAAAGCTGTACAAAAGAGTTACCAAGCACGCACGATTGCATTAATACCACTAAGAGTGCATCAGGGAAGAGTATGACACTTCCCTGCACTCACATGTTAGCCCGTGTTTGATAATACAGGCGTTTTTGGCCTGACCCACCGTTTCTGGAAGGGATAGTTCGAATCCCCCAGTTTTTTGGGGGGAGCTTGGTCGGACCTCTCCCGCAATTTCTGGAGGGGTCGGTTTATACGCAGCTGCTGGTTCAACCACCCTCCTTTGGGGCGTCCGACCGAGCCCCTCCAAAAACTGTGGGGGTTCGAGCTAGTTCCCCCCATAAACTGGGCGGGTCGAGCCGAAAACGCCCGTATCATCAAACATATGTGAGCGCTGGGAAGTGTCATACTTTTTCCTAATGCACTCTTGATACTACCAATGAACAAATTATCCAATAAAATATATTTTTTAATATACAGTATGAAATATTTTAAAGATACAACGCACTCGAACTAGGCAACTGAGGGTGCTACAAAACCAAAATACAGAAGATTACCTGTTTAAGCGAAACTCACTAGTTCTGTCATATGTTGCAGATGTATTTATAGCAATCCATTACACATAGACTAAACTATACCTAGAGCACAACAACCTTTCAAATTTCGAAAACATAAACGTGAATGGCACAAACAAACATCTGAAGAATTAAAACCTTTGAATAGTGTAGATCTATACCGGAGTTATAATAAATTCTGGCTAACTGTGCCTAAACCAAAACCTGAGGTTGAGACCAAAACTGAAGTTTGAATAATAACTTTTTCAGCACTGAAGAGATTTAAGTTTCTAAAACATCAGTGCTCTTATGACGCTGTTTTCTCACATTAGTTACCCGAGGTGCTCATAAATTTTATCCCCAAACGACTACAATTATTATTGTTTGTTAACTATGAGATATGTGACATTTCTTTCTTTCAATGTTCTGAGGTATACAGCTTACTGCTGAAAAGTGGTTATTTCTAATAGTCAATTTATAATAAAACAAGTTATGCACTAAGCGAACTCTCAAACACCGTCAAAATTTGACTATAACAAAACTTGAAAAGAAAAGGACAAACAGAAACAGAATTTTATTGTTGTTTAGTGACTAGCTATGTAATAATTTGTCAGGCTAATATATAAACTGGCAGAAGATATAATTCAAAGAAGAACTGAAATTCGTTAGGACTGTTCGCGTAGAAACCTTCAGCTTGGACATAGCCCAAAGTAGTAAAACGCACAACTAGAGGAAAATATGTTTGATACCAAACCCTATGACATTGTATCATTCTTTTCTATTGGATTTGATAAAAAGTTTCATATTTTCTCCAATTAAGTGCAGTAAAGGCCCAAATGGTAATTAGAAATAAGTTTTAGCAATATCGAATTGTGAATTGAGTCCACTACGCGTGAAGCATAATTTGTTCAATTATTCATACGTTGCACATGTATTTATATGCAAAAGTGTAAACAAAGTATACATATAAATTGATATGGCGGTAAATTGTCTTCAAATAATCATACATAAATCAAAAACGTAGCATATGTGCGACTCTTAATCTGTGAAGTCTAGATTATATAAGATCAGGTTATTGGCTATGGGATTATGGTTCGATTATTTTACATTTTGTGACAGTTTTCAGGAACAGCTTTGGGTCACCGCATTTAACAGAATGTGTGATCTTCGATACGTATCCCTTCTTTCAATGCATTACATATTTGTATTTCAGCTTGTAAAAAGCTGCTAAAGCCTAATAATATATCAACTGTTTACGGTAAATGCCACAATTACTATCTATCCAATATCTACAAAGTGTATATGAGAGTTGGTCATAAGCATGAAGTTCTTCCACAGTTAATATATCGTGATAATTTCTTCAATAAAAGGCGTTTAGACTGTGTGGCCTGATTTAATCGAACTTAACTAAAAGTCAATTATTTTAAACCTTAAGGTGCTATTATTAAATAAGAAATTGATAAGTATTTGGAGAGAAGAAGATCTAATCTGTACGATAAGTGGTGAGTTAAAAAGAACTAAATAGCTGTCGAAAATATTAACACATAATTTTTTAACTTCTGGAACGAAATTATTGATTAGTAGTGTAGGATTTGGCAAAATTCATTAAGAATAAATCAATTGCTGTTCAGCAAAATAGCCAATATTTATGAAGTATATAAAACAAAACTAAATTCTGCAAAAATTATTGGGAGTCCCCAAAGTTCGAGAACCACGACATTTGTGCTTCAACAAAAAATTAGACCCTTACCCATATGTAAGTCTCTTCGACAACTAATAATAACGAAGACTTGTGAACTCTGTGCAACGTCTCGCTACCCCGGTGTACAAGGAGCAGTTGAGATGCAAGATCAAGCGCAGTGGAAGAGCACTAGTCTTTTAAGTATGAATTTGTAATTTACAATCGCAGCTGGCGCATAACAAAGACTCAACTCTAGTAACACCTTCCTTTAGTAGTGTAGATAGCACAATTAGCTATAAACACCAACTATTCGAGGCCTGTAGCATTGTGGCAGTGCAATTGTATTGGAAGCTCCGGATTTGCGTAAAGGCCGGTCAATCCAAATAGTCACTAGTGTATAAATTTCACCATTTCGGCAATATCAACGTGGAAAATCTTATTAGGTTACTAATATCTAATTTATAAAAGCCTTGAACATTGATTTTCTTAAAGAATGTAATAAATTGTCATTTCAATCATAAACTTTTGTGTGTTTTATGATTTATTTTATTACTCACAATGCAACCATGTCATAATAAGCAAATGTCGGTGCTGATTGATTGTCTACTTCGACAGTAGCATCGTTATAGCTGTCAGTTACAACAATAACTACAATATTATAACTGGGTTTTGCATTCGTTTGCTTTAGTTTTCACACATATTTGTACATTATTAATTGGAAATAATTCTATATTTATTTTTTAACACTTGACAGTGCTATAATATTTTTATTTTAAACTAAAAAAATTGCCATATTATATTTAGTTGAAACCGCTGACCCCATACCTGCCGTGATGATGTCACG
Organism: Trileptium ribeirensis; assembly: GCA_030248225.1. Taxonomy (NCBI): domain Eukaryota; kingdom Metazoa; phylum Nematoda; class Enoplea; order Enoplida; family Thoracostomopsidae; genus Trileptium; species Trileptium ribeirensis. The sequence goes on from JASANE010028084.1 coordinate 13,877, forward strand.
AAACAGTAAGTTATGTGAAACTCTTAAAAACTAGAAAACAATTTGTCTGTAAATATTTATTAGTAAATATATATTATTATAATAGTATCCAAAAACGGATATATATATATACGAACATCCTATTTATAATATTCATTTTCTGTGTTTCAAAAGGTTATATAAAGAGGGTCATGTTTTTTTTAATATTTTAGACAATTGTTCTGTCTATTCTGTCATTTTTAAGTGTTTTCCTGAGCAATGATTTGTAAGTGCCTTTGCTTATGCATATATTCAATCACACATATTTTGACAACTTTTTCGGACTAACACGCTTATATTGACATATTTTTGAGTGTTTTAAAACAAATTGCCAGTTATAATAAAGAAGTAGAAGTGCCTTTCCCGTTCTTATATGCCTGTAACTTAAACATTAAAATGGGACGTACTACAAAATGTGATAATATTAGATGTGATGAATAGTCAGTCAATTGGTACCACAGGACAAAAATAGCTCTCGGCCAATTGACGAAGTCCTGAAACAATTATATTTAACAACTGATTTTGACAATTTTAAGCCTAACATATCTAATAGGTCACGAATCAGGACGACAGCAGAATATATAAAACATAGAGTTGAGGTTTAACGCGAAATCAGTTTTTGCTTGTGATTTAGCTTGTGCGAATTTAATTTTGTGATTTTTGTTTCTACTGTAAACGATTTCAATTTTAGTTTATTTGGGTGCTTTTCTAAAAAACTTTTATTCTTATAGCAGCACCGATATAAAAGGCTGTGAAATTCCCGGAAACAAGCATTAGTAGATCGAAATGAAGCACAGAATTACTTCAGCTATGGTAATTTTATCATTCTAATCCGTCAATTTTTCTTTAGTTGAATTCTTTATAATTAATATATATATTAAAATGTATATTTAATATATATTAATATTTATAATTATGTTTTTTTTATTTTTAGACCAAATACAATTTAGCCTCAGCGTTGTTTTATTGAGCAGTAAAATTTTTGTATTCCTACACCTGAAATAGCCTTTACGTTACTACGTTTCAGTTCGGCTTCAAGTAAAGAAATTGCAAGAAACAATGACAATTTGGTACGCACAGCAAGGCAAAGATTTGCCGTAAACGTTTCTTTATCCTGTCTAAATATATATGCCAAGTTCTCATGTCGATTACTGAATTGCGTTATTTATTACATTATTATTAGGAACTTTCGCAGTTTACACGTAGTATCGCATCGTCATTGCTTGCACAGAACACTCCAACGACATCGTCAACGACTGATAATTATTTTTTGCGTAAATTGTATTTAATCTAATAAAAATAACATCTTAAGATTATAACTGCTGATTTGCTTTGCTAAAGAAAAGATAAACATTTCTGGAAGACCCATGTAATATCTAGACTCCAGCAAACTGAAAATAAAGTCAAATGTTGAATGATATGACAAACAGGCAGAAAATCACATTATCGTATCTAATACAACAGAAAAATAACCTGAGTCAAAACGATTAAACAGTTTAGGAACGATTTTTAACTAAATTTATTATCTCTCGTATCAGTTCCATAATTATTTATACTGTTTTCGGTATTTGCAGCTAAAAATAATGCATCATTTACAATAAGATGCGTACGCATGGTCCTAATTATGTCACGCGTTTAAATGGGCTAGCTACTATGTCACGCATACAGTCCAGCTCGACTATTTAAATTTTGAATAGCCTAGCTTAGCTATGCATTTGTCATCGAGCGGCGAGCCGGACTGTGCTTTTATCACGAGGCGTTCACCTGAGCCCTATAACTTAAGCCAAAGACTATTTAGTCCGCGAACATTATGTTTTATTATACCTATCTAAATAGTGCTGCAAAAGCGGCATGCAGCTTATAACTTTGATTGTATATATTAAAACAAATATATAACTTAGAATTAGTGTGAAAATATTATAGAACAAAATGCTATTACTAAGCACATTACTAAATAAAAATTCTCAATTGACAGTTTAGCCGGACGCTCCGTTTGTCACACAGAGCCTAGCTAAGCTCCCTGTTTGTGACATTACGACTAGCTAAGCTATAAAAATGTACCATAGTAGTCCAGCTAAGCTATAGTTCACCCGAGTTAGTTGAGTTAGACGCGTGACATAATTTGGCCCTGGCGCACGCATCTTATCGTAAATGATGCCTAATGTAAGATTGATATTCCTACGTCACGCAAAGGCTTCATCGGGGAAGTATACGATAAGCATGTTAAAATTTGACGAAACGAATTCATGAGAGCTTGTGGTATAGGTGGTGCAGCGGTAACGCTCTAGTTTTACATTCTAGCAACCCAGGATCGAGTGCAGGCGATCTCATCGTAAAAATCATTCATGGATTTTTCGACTGCATGTAACACAAGTGTATGTTTGTATGCACACAAACTAAATACAAACAAATTTATATTAAGGTTTGCATATCTATATGTAGTGTTGGACATTGAGTGCAAACATTTAATAATGCCATGTTTTTCATATTAACACCTTATTCCATCAACCAACTGTATTTTTAGAAGCGTTGAACAATCCTTTAAAGGTGTGATGAATCAAAATCGAACCGTTTGGTTCAGAGTCGTGCTTGTTAGTCTCTGATCTATGCATCGGTATTGCTCGGATCATTAAGGCTCACCACAACGTGAGTGAATACCAACACACACTGCCAAACATATCCAGCTCTATGAACTTAATTTCGCACCAATTCGAGCTATATTTAGTTGTCGTTGAGCAACGATTTGAGCGAAGTGATTAAGACAAATAATCACACTAAGCGAAGCTTTGAAGGCAATAATTGTATAACTCCTTTGTGCGAGCGAATGAATAACCCTGACTTTGTTTTTATCTTATGGATCATTTAACTTAAGTTGTATGCACCTGGGGCCTGATTCTGCCACATAGTCAAATCCAGCTCGTGACGTTTTGGCACAATGGATCCCGGCACTTGCATAGAAATATGCCCAGACTAGCTAGACTAGTACGGTTGTACCAGCCGGGCTGGGCCATGTCTCTTCTTTTAACAGACAGCGTTGTTCATTCGAGCGTATTATTTAGTACTAGTTTCCACAAAACCAAATATAAATATGTACATGCGCATACGGGAGAGAGGAGGTGAAGTCGTCTTGGGTAAGAGGAGGTCTACCCCTGAGGAATCCCCCGACGATCTGCCGACGACCAGTTGCCGATCGTCTACTCCTCTAAGCCGATGAACCTTCGATACCCTTGACATACCTGCGTATAGGGGGTTACCCCTTGAGACATCGGACCCCTCTCGCCAGCGTAAAGCGAGCGCCGACACCCTGACTTGTCAGCCAACCCCACCGTTGGCGGCGCGGCAGGTGCCAAACACAGCTGGTGCAGGAGCCACACCCTCAGGCTCCGAATACGTTGTACCCTCGCTCTCGCTCCTGGCCAGTGTCGAAGGTGCCGCGCTCGCGCTTCCCCCTAGCACCCAAACCGCCGCATGCGCCACCCACAGAGCGGAACGTGCTGCACTTCCGCTCCGTCCCCCACAAGTGCCCACGGCGCCGCACACTCCGCTCATCGCAACGTAGGAGGCACCATATTCTCCAGCGCCTAAAGGCGCCGCACCTTGGTGTTTGGGGGAATGCTGTGGCGCTATCGCCTTAGCTGCCTATGTGTTTGCTGCCTGCGGTGCCGCACCCCCTCCCCCTTGGGGCAAAAGCCCAAGCAGCCGCACCCCCTCCAGAGCGCCGAAGGCACCCAAACTCCCCCAACGCCGGCAGCACCGGCTTCCTCCCACACCCACCTGGCTGACTCAGAGCTGTGCGCGGTACGGGTACCCGCGGACCGGGTCGGACACGGGCTCAAATGTTGAGCCCTCTGGTAGCGGGTACCCGCAGGTTTCCGAACGTAATTGCAAAATAGCACAACCTCGAGTACCAAGCAATGCTCAAGTTGCAAGAATAACAACCCATGGTGTTAAATATTTTGTTTTGCGAAACGAAATGGAGTGTGGATTAGTGGGTCGTTCGTGAGTCATGTGGGTCGCCATGTTTGGTGGGTCACGGTGAGCCGTGTGTCGACAGTGTTGGCGTGGGTCGCGTTGTTACAGTAGGTCCAACCGCGTGTAACTGAAGAAACTGGGCGGTTCTCTTTTCTGGGCGCTGTAGAAGCCACTATGCAGTTCTGTTTAGAGGGCGCTGCAGACCACTAGGAGGCTTCCTTTGCTAGGTCCTAAGAAGTGCACATCACGGTATCTTTAGGACGCTACAAATTCCTGTGCTGCGCACAGTGCGGGCAGCCTCCCTGATTGCCGGCGAGCTTTCATTTAGGTGGTTGGTTCGACGATATGAAGGTGAGCTGCGAAAGTCCTTGTCGTATAGTTTGGGCAACGAGAGATTGCTAGCAAAAAATCGGCTATCAAAAAGTTAACAAGATTAAAATGCTTTTAGAACGCAAAGCGATAAATATGTTGAGCCATTAAGGATTCAATAATTTGCCGGCCTCGCGGGCCTGAGAAAAACGTATTGAGCCCGCGGGTACGGGCCTAGTGGCGGTGGACAGCACTTTGATCTGCGCGGGTACCCGCGGCTCATTAATTTCTGCACGCGCACACCTCTGGGCATACCCTTCCGGGAGGTAGGAGGCCCCCAAAGCACCCACTGCCCCTCTAAGACCTCGGACTTCGTGCATTTATGATTAAATATGTAATGTCTCCGCATCCCAACCACAATTTCCGTTCAGTTTCCTTAAGTTCTAGTTTTCTCATACTATAATAGAGTCTTTGGCATTAAACATAACCAGTTGATCTGCAACTTGTATTAGCCTTTGTTCAAGGCGGATTCACTACTCACGTAATGTCTCTCTTTCCTAACCCATGTTTCTGTCGTTATTTTTTGCAAGTCAATATTTTCGCTACCGGGCAGTCTCTTAGCCGAACAGTACTTAATAGTAGTCTCTCCAGTACAGTCTGAGCGAAGCCATTGTTTACACGTTTAGACTATGTATTTCCGAACTGAACACCGGCATGCGCAAAAAAGACCGTTAAAATAGCGTTAAAGATTGCGAAAAAAATTTCGATGGAACGTTAGCTACTACAAATTACGCAGTAAACCAAAGTAGTAGCGATGCGTCAAAGCATTTTATATATTGCATAACGTAAGCCGATGCCGGTCTTGTCACAATTTTATAATCTCGCTCGGCTCATATCTAACATATTTACAGGACCTGACGTGGCTCTTAAAATGTCACAACTGCTAGTTCAGGCTATTATAGCCGTGGCGGCTTTGACAAAATCCTTGACTTGTGCCCTAACTTTAAGGTAAATGACCCATTAGCAGGTGATAGGACGTTTTATTGCCTATAGCGATTCTCAACATATGGATTCCTACGAAGCTTCTGCTAATATTTGGGATAATACTCACCAGCTGCCAAGCAGTTTACTCAAAAAAGACGATGGGCGCAAGCACAAGTGCTCCGGTGCAGGAGTTTATGCAGAAAATTGTGGATGCTACAATATGCTGACGTTCGGTTGCTAAAAAAGTGGACAGGGTCGCCGACCACCTCATGCTGCTTTCACAACACTCACCGCAAAAATGCTACTGAAAACACGGGACCGTTGTCGAGTTACTAGGAACGCCGCCCTAGAGTCGCCTTTTTTCTCAAAAATGGAGCTTTGCGTAGCGGTCCTTCCCTCATTCTGGCTCGTTGAACCCCTACACATTCTGAAAAACAAAATCTTGCTTCACCGTCAATTAATTTAATACTTAATACAAATTTAGGGTTTCCTATACACATGCACCGTCACAAAAACTTTCCTCTTCAAAAAAAATGGACTCGAACCAAGATTGTGTGTAGTTTCAAGTAGAATTAAACGAAAAAACAAACATTTATAATATTGATATACACGACGAATTGTTGTTTGTTTGTTTTTTTCATTCGTTTCCTTTTAACAATCTTATTTTTTTGTGGTTTATTTCATTTTTTCTTTTATTATTTAGTTCTTTTCCTTACAATTTTTTGTCTATAGTCCTCTCATTCTTTCTTATTTTTTTCAAGTTTGAGTTCAAGAATAAACCGAGCGAGAGTGAGTGAGTGAGCAAATGAGTTGTGATTTGATTAAAAGTGTTTCTTTTCTGGGGTGTTTCTGTATCGCCTTTTTGTTCATTCAATCGATCTGTGCTACTACCATTAACAATGCCAATAATATCGGCACAGATAGGTGCTTGAAGTTTATACAAGTATATTACATACTACTGAGCAGGATATGTGCTGTTTTATTATACTCATAGTATGACCACTTCAATTTTACTATATTTTTTCAATTCCTGTTCAGATCGTCAGTTCTCATCGTAAACATGGACAAAACATTAATCAAACGATGTTCAATATGATTAAAATTTTAAAGAAAAATCGATTTGCATTCGGTGAGTGAAATGAAACTAATAGCTGAACTATAATTTAAGAATAAAGCATTGTGTGGCATAATGGTTCTGTGAGTCGAAGCCAAGTCATGACTGGGTCGCCTAGACTAACCCTGATAACGGTCCGTAATGTTTTCATTGCAAATAAAACAAACGGTCTGACAGTCTCCTATTACTGTAAGAGATCATTCATTTTAAAACAAAAGGAATGTGATGGAAAATTACTCAGAAATTTTTGAGGGTGCTACCTAGAAGCCACAAATTTGAAAACTTGGGGGCTTGCTTAAGTCAATGCATACAGTAATTTTGCTGGTCGTAATCCACAGTAATTGCTGAGTACTTTGAAAACTCGCGGGTGCTCATATATTGCACCCACCCCATACTTTTGCAAGTGAAATCAAGACAGGTAATTTTAATTTTGTGAAAACAATCTTTATACCATCCGCTGTTTTAAAGGGAATTATCTATAATTGCTACCATATTAATGACTACCAATTTACCGCCTTTGTTATATATAAGAACTCTATTTTTGCAGAAAATGTTCGTTTTAAAAACAATTCAATTACTCAAAACTGTTAAAGAAACTAGATTAATTCTCTGGATTGAATTTCAGTTCGTGCCTTAGCTTTCTCAGCCACTCTGCGTTTCTTCGATAAGGTTTTACAAAATATATACAGTTCCGAAGATATATTAGAATGGCTGTCTTTGTATAGGATGAAACCAAAACATTGAAATTGCAATTTTTGTTTATATTTTGTTACATACTTTGAAATTATTGACGCTACGAATAGATCCTGTTTCATTGAATACATTTGGTTTCAGCGCTGGCCTTACTAAACGTTTGGCAACATACAATTTGATTCTTCCAAATTCTAAATCGAGGGATAGAAACATACCGCATGTTAAGCGTTGTGCACGGTGATATTCGCCATCTTGAAATGACAGATATTTGAGATTGATTGTGTGATTATTAGTTATAATTCATCCCAAAATGAGCTAAGTAAGAAATAAATGTTTTAAAATGAAAGTTGAAATACTAATTACTTATCTAGTGCATGAAATTTAAACTGTGTCATATGTCTCCTGTAATTTTTTAAAATAATTTTTAGGAACACCAGTCCAGGTAATGGCATTATCTTTGGAGTCAATCAGAGGAATGGCGTTACTTTTAGTGTCAATGAAAGAAAGCTGTAGTGCAAATGCATGACAATGTCTAATAATTGATACAATTTATTTAGTCGAGTTGGCAGTTCATGTAAGCATGTACACTAGACAATACATTTATGATAAAACTTTTACCTTGCCCTATGAAGCAATATAGGGGTTGAGACTTCAACTCTGGGTAACCGTTGTAACGTCTCACTGCATTGTAACGTCACATTGTCACGTAACGTTGCAAAGTTGAAGCAACGCGCATTTAGCCCAGCGTAGCGAAACGTTACAGCATAAAGACTAGTTTTTAATTTTATTAGCCGACCTACAGTTTTGAGGAGACAAATGTGTTGCAGTACTGGTCTTCATGAGCTATTAGTATTTGAAAACATTAAAATTCCATCCCAGTTGTTAACATTGTATTAAGAATCCTAAGTAAAATTGTATTTTTCGAATGGAAATACGCATTTAGTTAAGCGCTAAAATTTGACAAATGATCGTTTCAAAATTTTCTCTGGTGCCCAGTGGTGTTCGGTTGTGCGTCAATTGTCCATCAAATCTTGAATCTCATTAACTACTTGGTAGATGTTGCCTTACACATCAGTTGACAAAATGTTACTGAATATTTCTAGACTATATGTATATTTTGCGAAAGATCATTTATGGTCAAAAATCATGAAAACACAAAAAATGGTTTGGAATTTCAATATCTACGTGTGCTTGTGTTTGTAAAATATTTACTATACCACCAGGTATAATTTTTGTAAACTTAACTATAATATACAACGAGAGTTATGTTTCTAGCCCACGATTTTATAGACAGTTATATTTCGGATTTGATTGCAATTGATCTGTTTCTAGAGCAAATGTAAATGTAAAACGGTTATGCAAAAGTAACGCCCATACCCTGGTTTCATTAATGCATATGTATCCCAATCTTGCTTTCACTACGTTCAAAGAAACTATTGTTTATATTAATAAGTATACATAAACATTTTTGTTGGGAAATAGCAGTATGACGCAGTGTATAACACTTGTTTGCATATGAACGTGAAAATACTTGCAACTCTATAATAGTAACCGTATAATACCACAATATATTGAAAACACAATTTAATAACATTTGAATACCTCATCATTCTAGTCTAGTCTAGTCAATTTCCGGAGTTCAAATTCTCAGCCCACACTGTGAATGTGGCTGTAAAATCATGGTGTTCCTATGTTTCCATCAATTATATTACTTCGTCCAGATGAAAGTACATTTGTAAGCAATGAAAAATAGTTTAGCGTTGCATGTATTATAAGACTGTAAATACAGCACTGAGCATTAACCGAAGCAAACAGTCCAGGCCCGACATTCTTCTTATCCATCTAGCTATCCCCTCCCCGTGTCTTATTAAGTACCTACGAAAGCAGTGCATACCAAGGTAGTCAGAGACTATCATCGGGATACATAGCCAGTATAAACGTTTTCCCCAAAACTAGATGCTTCGCTGAGACCGCTATGCTAACAAATAACAGAAATCGCCTAATTTTTATAATTCTGTCACTCGCTTTCTACTTACTCGTGTTTGTAAAATTAGACATGGAAGCCGAATGGTTTGAAATATGAAAACAGTGGCAAAATATTAAAAAGTATGAACATTTTCTATTTCGTTTTTGAGACAATACATCGCCTAAAATCATGCAGTAACCTTGCTAACATTTATGCCAAATATATCAATTTCTTGACAAGTTAACAGTTAAAATATCGATAAATTTGGTTTCAAATGTGGTTTTCACCCCTAATGGCGCTATAGAGGTTGGAACTGTTACAAAGTAAACATCATTCGTATGCCAGTTTAGGACACAAGTATTACAAATATTTATTTTAAATCAAAACAGTTAATTTTAATTAATAGATGATAACAGCATGTTTACACTTGACCAAAAGCGTGGTTGCAAGCTCTTTTAACCTGGTGGAGAGGTTGTAGTAGTGATGTTTATTTTGTAATCTTTTTATTTTAAACGTGGTGCACCATGAACCAAGTTGTCAATCGAAGCCTAAGTTATGAATGAGAACAGCATAATGTGAAAGGTGATACTCCGTAATCGGTAGTTTTCATATCATTGTTGCCTCATGAAATTGTTATTTGATCTGTATCAGTACTAAACAGGTGTGTAAGTTTGTGCCATCCTCACTATAAAAACTTCAACCCAGTAAGTATGCCCCTTACCAGGTTAGATATGATAACATCATAATCTGAGTTGATTTTGGCCCGCAAAAGTGGAGTTTGCTCAATATAAAGCTTGGCGAACGAAACGAGATACAGGCAAATGATTTAACCCGTATATGTCCTACGATGATCACATCCAGTCTTAATAAAACATAGCATTTGGAACCTTCGGTCTATATGTTTCTGGGTTTATAGGTGTTGGAAATATTAAGTGTGTTTTAGTAATTTATACCATATTAGACAAAAGGATAATTCATGTTACAGCAAAAACTAGATAAATTTATTCAGTAATTAAAAGACCGACATATTGCTAGATTCCTGGGGTTTATTAAATATTACCTACGAGTTATGGCTCGCCGTCGATATCCATTTTCAAAACATGTCCTGTGAAGTTAACTTTTTCCGTAAAGTCAAAAATGTGTCAATGTTTGACTGCTGAATTAATGTCCGAATACATCTATAGTAAACACCTAAATCGTAATCAATAGTTCATTTCCACATCGAAACTAATTGTGGTTACAAATAGCCCTTTATTTAGATAAGCACATAATTTTGAATTTTTAAAAAATATATCATGTCGAAAACTCTTCTATTCTATTACGAATATTGGCAGTATTTTGAGATTAATCATGGTACGATTATGCAAATTTTAGCTGTCGCTCTTATTTACTGAGCATCGGTAGGGTTTATTTGAATTAAACTTAAACTATGTGATCCGAGATATTACTAGGCTTAGTAAATAACCGCAAGCAAAACTTTCGGTGGCCGTAATCTTTTATCTTATCTGAGTTTTATAAGGTTGTTACTTATACTTTGTCTGGGTTTGATTAATGGTCAATGTGTATATATAGGACCATTACATATAAACATTATGCGTTTTTCACGTTATAATGTCCCCAAAGTTTGGAACCTATGTAGACGACACAGTGTAAGGCACACTGTCCATAACAGGGTGTCGTGGACACCGCCGTGTTGTTTATAAATTTTATCAGAGGTAACTAGCTAAGGGTTTTGCCACTTCTCGATAGTGTCGAGCACACCGTCTCTTCTTGCAGCTATATTGACAGTGTGCGCCATTATTGCATCAGCGTTTATAGGGCCTAGATATAAATATCGACAATTTTAAGAAAAACTACACACCATAGTGGACTAAGAAACCATATTAGCTACAGACGGTGTCCGTTACATATAAATCGTGTCAAATTGGTAGCTAAGGGTGACACCGTAAAGAAAAAATGTAGTAGGTAAGGGTTTGTCATACACCCTCGGAAATTCATTTACAGTTTGGATGTAACCTGACTATCTTTTGGTACCGTCGCGACTACAAGGAGGCAAAAGTTCCAAACAGAGGGGATATTATAACGTGAACGCCGCATTAAGCACTGAGACTACGGGTTAAACACTAAAGCTATTATGGGCATGTTCTAAAGACTTTGCTGGCGCACAAATAATGTGACCTTAAGAAAACAAATGCTACAAAAGTGTACATCATCCGGCCCTTAGCTATACAATGTCAATTTCAGAATATTCTCCGTAGAGGTCATATTGATTCGTGTTCGTTGCCAAACTGAGATATAATATTGCGGATCAGACACAGAAATGTCACAACATCAGTTGAGTATGCTACGCTGTAGCCTATATACAGCAAAACTGCAAAATGTCCATTACATTGCCGCTTGAAAAAGAGCTGTATAAATAGCAAATATGGCATGTAATCGTAGAACTTTTTAAAAATGTTCTTGCTTCTTGCTCCATGAATGACACACACAACTTCAATATTTTCGGCTGTCTTGCTCTAACGTCGACCATTAACGAACTCTCGCTTAAGGCGTGTTCACACGCTCAACTTTTTGCTCAAATTTTTAGCGCAAAATTTGAGCTCAAAGTTTGATCAAATTTTGATCAAAATTTGACGGTGGTTTTCAAACAAAAATTGCACTGTTTCAAAAATTGCGATCAAAATTTGAACTCAAAATTTTTCAGGTAATACATCTCGTCAATGATTGGCTATGGTAATATCCTTGCAAAGTTTGAACAGTGTTCACAAGTTCAAACTTACCAAAAATGTAAAAAATTTGCTTTCATATTTTGATCAAAATTTGAGCTCACATTTTGACCAAAATTTGAGCAAAAATTTGAGCGTGTGAACACGCCTTTATCCCAGTAATTTCGTTGATCGCAGGTCGAGCCATATCGCTTGTAATTCTGCTACTACTATGTCATAAATTTAGCCGCAGCCCGGCTTGACCTACATCAAAATATTTGTACGCACGATAGGGCAGTGTCCTTGATCAAACTAGTACTTTCGTATCCACCTCATTGCAACCGTACCTAAGGCCAAATTGCTGAATTCAGCATAGTTTCTGAAGACACACGACTCCTAATGCTTAGGTTAACGTTGACAGCTTATATAAGCTTGAGTCTACAGCTAATCATAGCTGGGTTGATAGCCACACGCCCCGCCTAACACTAATTTGTTCCGTTGCAATCATATAAAGAAATTTACGGCTCGCTAAGAAATTTAAACCCAAATCATTGCAGGGCTATATAAAATAATTTGGCCTGTTAACTGTTTAATTTAAAAAAATCATTGTTATAGGCCTAACTACCTCGTTTGTACTGTTATAAAAACATAGAACTCTCATTATTTATTTTCCCTTTGTGGCAACCACATATAAATGTGGATTACAAACAGTAACAACTTTATGCTCAAGGTGGCACTTCATTCGACCACATTGTGTCTGATAAAATATTTTTCATCACTGGAGCCGAAATATGTCCTTACTTGCGAAGACTGAGGAACAGAGAGGTATAATATATATCTTGAAAGTGAACTGAAAGCATTGATTACAGTACGCATATTTACGTAAAACATAACATGCTAATTGTGCAATATTTCGGATGTATTGCAAAACAATAACGCAGTAACACCAAACGTTTGCGACAATTTTATACTCACAGCAGAAAACAAAATTCAGCAGTAGTACATAATTATGCAAGTAACTATAATTCCTGTCACCTTGATATTTTTTAAAACTTATGAAGTTTCAGATGTAAATGCCGCCTAGTGTCAATATTATTTAGTCGTAATTGGATTTGATATATATTCCGCGTTACTTATGAAATATTGTACATTGTAACGTAGCGTTACACCGGCTACCAAAGTATGTATATGTGCATATATAACACCTTTTGAATATATATAGCTCGTTGTACACAAAAAGACAGTCAATTGTGGTGTTAAAATTCACATTGAGCTTATCATATGATGTTTTTGCCAAACTGTTTGTTTATACAGCTGTCATCGAATAGTATGGGCTAGTTTTCCAGAATATATTATTAGTAACTTTTGGTAATTCAAACTTAAAACGATTTAAAAAATTATAATATAAAAAGTTAATCAGATTTGAGCTATTCTATAATGTTTGCCGCGAATTTATAGTCCGATAAAAATGAAGTGAGTGATAGGTATACATTGTTTCGCTTCTGTTTATTTTTCTTCAATACATAAACATGTTCAAAAACTATTTAAAAAATTATAATATAAAAAGTTAATCAGATTTGAGCTATTCTATAATGTTTGCCGCGAATTTATAGTCCGATAAAAATGAAGTGAGTGATAGGTATACATTGTTTCGCTTCTGTTTATTTTTCTTCAATACATAAAAATGTTCAAAAACGATTTAAAAAATTATAATATAAAAAGTTAATCAGATTTGAGCTATTCTATAATGTTTGCCGCGAATTTATAGTCCGATAAAAATGAAGTGAGTGATAGGTATACATTGTTTCGCTTCTGTTTATTTTTCTTCAATACATAAACATGTTCAAAAACGATTTAAAAAATTATAATATAAAAAGTTAACCAGATTTGAGCTATTCTATAATGTTTGCCGCGAATTTATAGTCCGATAAAAATGAAGTGAGTGATAGGTATACATTGTTTCGCTTCTGTTTATTTTTCTTCAATACATAAACATGTTCAAAAACGATTTAAAAAATTATAATATAAAAAGTTAACCAGATTTGAGCTATTCTATAATGTTTGCAGCGAATTTATAGTCCGATAAAAATGAAGTGAGTGATAGGTATACATTGTTTCGCTTCTGTTTATTTTTCTTCAATACATAAACATGTTCAAAAACGATTTAAAAAATTATAATATAAAAAGTTAATCAGATTTGAGCTATTCTATAATGTTTGCCGCGAATTTATAGTCCAATAAAAATGAAGTGAGTGATAGGTATACATTGTTTCGCTTCTGTTTATTTTTCTTCAATACATAAACATGTTCAAAAACGATTTAAAAATTATAATATAAAAAGTTAACCAGATTTGAGCTATTCTATAATGTTTGCCGCGAATTTATAGTCCGATAAAAATGAAGTGAGTGATAGGTATACATTGTTTCGCTTCTGTTTATTTTTCTTCAATACATAAACATGTTCAAAAACGATTTAAAAAATTATAATATAAAAAATTAATCAGATTTGAGCTATTCTATAATGTTTGCCGCGAATTTATAGTCCGATAAAAATGAAGTGAGTGATAGGTATACATTGTTTCGCTTCTGTTTATTTTTCTTCAATACATAAACATGTTCAAAAACGATTTAAAAAATTATAATATAAAAAGTTAACCAGATTTGAGCTATTCTATAAAGTTTGCCGCGAATTTATAGTCCGATAAAAATGAAGTGAGTGATAGGTATACATTGTTTCGCTTCTGTTTATTTTTCTTCAATACATAAACATGTTCAAAAACTATTTAAAAAATTATAATATAAAAAGTTAATCAGATTTGAGCTATTCTATAATGTTTGCCGCGAATTTATAGTCCGATAAAAATGAAGTGAGTGATAGGTATACATTGTTTCGCTTCTGTTTATTTTTCTTCAATACATAAAAATGTTCAAAAACGATTTAAAAAATTATAATATAAAAAGTTAATCAGATTTGAGCTATTCTATAATGTTTGCCGCGAATTTATATTCAGATAAAAATGAAGTGAGTGATAGGTATACATTGTTTCGCTTCTGTTTATTTTTCTTCAATACATAAACATGTTCAAAAACGATTTAAAAATTTATAATATAAAAAGTTAATCAGATTTGAGCTATTCTATAATGTTTGCCGCGAATTTATAGTCCGATAAAAATGAAGTGAGTGATAGGTATACATTGTTTCGCTTCTGTTTATTTTTCTTCAATACATAAAAATGTTCAAAAACGATTTAAAAAATTATAATATAAAAAGTTAATCAGATTTGAGCTATTCTATAATGTTTGCCGCGAATTTATAGTCCGATAAAAATGAAGTGAGTGATAGGTATACATTGTTTCGCTTCTGTTTATTTTTCTTCAATACATAAACATGTTCAAAAACGGTTTAAAAAATTATAATATAAAAAGTTAACCAGATTTGAGCTATTCTATAATGTTTGCCGCGAATTTATAGTCCGATAAAAATGAAGTGAGTGATAGGTATACATTGTTTCGCTTCTGTTTATTTTTCTTCAATACATAAACATGTTCAAAAACGATTTAAAAAATTATAATATAAAAAGTTAACCAGATTTGAGCTATTCTATAATGTTTGCCGCGAATTTATAGTCCGATAAAAATGAAGTGAGTGATAGGTATACATTGTTTCGCTTCTGTTTATTTTTCTTCAATACATAAACATGTTCAAAAACGATTTAAAAAATTATAATATAAAAAGTTAATCAGATTTGAGCTATTCTATAATGTTTGCCGCGAATTTATAGTCCGATAAAAATGAAGTGAGTGATAGGTATACATTGTTTCGCTTCTGTTTATTTTTCTTCAATACATAAACATGCTCAAAAACGATTTAAAAAATTATAATATAAAAAGTTAACCAGATTTGAGCTATTCTATAATGTTTGCCGCGAATTTATAGTCCGATAAAAATGAAGTGAGTGATAGGTGTTCATTGTTTCGCTTCTGTTTATTTTTCTTCAATACATAAACATGTTCAGTGTTGTTCCCTCCATTGCTGATTACGATTTCAGTATTTCACTGCAGTTATCATCGATGAACATTTTTTATCCATAACTATACATTACCTGTATCTGTTATGCAAGCATTTTGCCACAGCCACCAATCTGTGTTTTTGTTTTAGAGCCAATAATAATAAACATTTATATAGCGCTTATTATACGTTAAAAACGGCGCGTTTTATCAAAACGGTCAATGTCTAAATATATATGCTTTAGGATTGGCTTTGGTCGGAGAGATTCAACAAAATTGGACCTAGAGTTCGCAAGCTCTCGCTGCGACAAATGCCTACTAAAAATATCGTCTAGCAGCTAGTTGAAACACGGACGACAGTTGCAGCATACCTCTAAGAAGTGACTGTGTTTGTGAAGCGAGTATTTGGACATGGTAGCTAAACCTTTCTATAATATGTGCATTTCTAAAGGTAACCAGTGTAGGTCTTGTATTACTAGGGGATTCCGCTATGGGAGGCAAATCAGTCGGCGTTGTGCAACAGCATCCGCAGTAGACGAATTCGTGTATCTGACAGCTGGTAGTACAGTGAGTTATAACATTCCAGGCGTGGCATGATGAATTCCCACATCATACTATGGGCAGTATTGTAGTTCATTCAGGAACGTAACCGTCACATTTCGCTAAAAGTTGCCCGATAGCGATTCGCGATAAATTTGTTATGTGCTGGTCAAATTTCATATGCGAGTCTAGTGTTACACCGAGTAAATTGAGTTTGAAGGATTAACTTAGATTTGGCATAATTTAGCCTCAACTTGTTTGCCGACAACCATTCCTTAAGACCATTCATTAGTAGTTCAGATTAACGATAAGTTCCAGCTAAGCTGTTGTTATCAAATAGTTCGTAAGCCATGATGTTGTCTGCGAAAGCGTGTGCTTTGCAACCAACCTTAAAGTTCAAATTTTCTATTATTAGCCTGTCGAGTAAGAAAATTTTTCATGATTACATCCTAACAGCCAGTTCTGCCTAGATTAATTCAACCTCGCGATGCGGCACGACCCAACGGTCCCGGCGAAGCACCTAATTAGTAAACGCTAATTTACTATTTATTTTCATATTAGTTGCGTAAACATTAGTAGTACATTAAACTGCAAGTGCTGAATGCCAAGAAACTGAGTACGTATTGTTTCAGTACTAAATGCATCCATGCTTATAGGGTTTGTGGTGTTACCCCGTGAAGCTCCCCTACGACTTCCCGCCTCCACACACCAATTTACTCACTGGAAGCCTGAAGGCCTCTCTCCCTCCCCGAGGACCGGGCTTCGGAACTTGAGCATGTATATGACTGAGCGGTTACTTTCCCTAATATTTTAGTTTTCGATTTTTTCAAAAATCATAAGATTGGCGTTGTGTTTATTTTTTGAAAACAACGCCAAATAGCCTAGTAAGCTATATATTCAGCTCAATTCCATTAATGGTTTGCGTGCAAATTTCATGTTAAACTATGACAATTTTTCCATAGCAACTCGTGTAACTTTCGCATAGATCACATGTTTTTGATATAACCTAAAATTCGGAAGTTAATTTCTATATCGAATATGCGGAAATCAATCTACCAGGAACGAGCAACAACAAGTTTATTTCATATACATAGATGTATACGTATAAAACTATATACAAAATAGGCAATGAAATAAAAATACTAAAACCTCAGGGAATAAAAATGCATCTAACTAGGTTTTAGAGGTTTCTATCGAAGTTAAATTATTTGTCTTAATCAACATTTTTGAGCGACCTGCTTAATGCTTGACACATTTGTGCTGTTACAACAGAGACTTCTGAGATCATTTTTAGCAAATTACTCCAAATTTTTATATTTCGACGCGCAAAGGAATGCCTTAACACATTTGTTTTAAATTTGGGATTCAAAAGTTTTACTGAGTGTCCTCTCGTTAAAACGAAATGATTCTGTTGAAGAGTATTTCTTTTGTAATCACAACCTGTCAATTTATGCTTTTAAACATCATCACGAAATCACAATGTAATGCCTTCTGTTTTAAGGGTTTCAGTTTCAATGTCTTTATACGTTTTTGCCATAAAGTAATTCGACGCCAGTTCGATTATGCATGCCATGCGTATAGTACCGTTGAATTAAATCAATATTATCTGTATCAGTAAGACATATAGGTGACCAAACCGGAGAGGCATATTCTAAAATTGGACGAGCATATTTGTAAAGTCACGAAGAAGCTTAAGATCAGTTATTAAAAGATATATGCGACTCGTATAGTACCGTTGAATTAAATCAATATCTATATCAGCAAGACATACAGGTGACCAAACCGGAGAGGCATATTCTAATATTGGACGAGCATATTTGTAAAGGCGAGTGAGAAACTTAATATCATTTGTTAAAAACAACAAAGTAATATATTATAAATTTGATAACCTTTATTTATTATGTTCCTGTAGTGTTTATTAAATTTTAAGTTTTCGGAAATTGTCACACCTAAATCGTTGATTAGTGTAACAGATGGCACTTCGTTTCCTCCAACCCAGTACTTAGACCATATGTACTTTTCTCATTGTGAAAAAATTGACATGTGTTACTAGCAATTTTTAGTTCATTTTCTGCTGACCAGTTTTCTGTGCACGTTACGGCACCATTCATGGCTTTTATTGCGAGACCTGGATTTAATGGAAGAATCATTACATATAATTTCATGTCATCTGCGAAACGTTGACACGTGACATTATTGAAATTGCACTGTAATCATTTCATATCAAATTAATGTATGTTCCAGCACGCTACTTTGGGGAACACCTGAGTTCACTTATTTTAAATTAATTACTTTGACCATAAATGACCGATTTAAGAGAAACTAATTAATAAAGGTTAGACTGTTTCCTGACGTCCCAACATTGCTAGCTGTTGCAGAAGTTTTTGATGACAGGTGATGTCAAAAGCTTTAGCAAAAGCTATATAGATCACGTCAGCAGGTAAACCAGCGTCAAACACAGTTAAGGACTCCAAAATTTGGGCCCTTCTAGAATATCTAATTTACTTACAATTAAAGTAATAATAATATAATTACCAAATGCTCCGCGGTTTGTAGAATGCTTTTATAAAATTCCATGCCGATGTTTCGGAATTATATTATTTGTTGAAATATGATTGACCGAAGCGTTATTGATTGTTGTGGCTGGTGTCAAAAGCTTTAGCAAAAGCGATATAGATCACGTCAACAGGTAACCCGGCGTCAAACAGTCTATGTCTAAGCATTTAAAGGCTCCAAAAGCTGGGTGCGTATAGAACCATACATGCTCCGAGGTCTGCAGAAGGCTTTGATAAAATTCCATGCTGACGTTCTATATTATTTGTTGAAATATGATTGACCAAAGCGTTATTGATTGTTGTGGCCAATAACTTTGCAGCAATTGGAAACTAGAGATATTGGCGATAATTTAGTGGGTTGGCTGATTCACCCTTTTTATGTACTCCAATGGCAGTTGAAAATTGGCACGCCATTTACGAAATATTGTTCAAATGTAACAAATGATAGCAAATAGAATATTTTGTTTGTTTCATGGAGAACACAGAGCACCCATCCGGTGCGTTACTACATTTGCTGTGAAGTTTGCAAATTCATGGTAAACTGCTTAAAGGGAACAGGTAATCCAAGATAAGTTTGCCGACGGGCACATATTTTCACATTGTCCAAACCGGGAGTTAGTTTAGTCTTTAAAGACACTGTATAATGCTGTCGTCAGTATATTTTCGCTAATTACCATCAGTGACAATGTCACCATTTTCATCGCGCAGATCGCTCATGCCAGATTTACTAAAACAGCGGTTATTAACGTATATATTTGAATAATTTTTTCATATGGAAATCTTTAATTGTTTTTTGATGGAAACTATGTAACAGTTTAGAATCTGGGACCTAATGCATTTATAATCTGTGAAATTTTCAGGGGCTATTGATATTCGCCATAATTTAGTTTTCTTTATAATATAGTCTTAGTATTTGTTTTATTTCACTTAAGGATGTTATTTTTGGGACGTACTGCTAAATGCAAACCACCAGAAATTTATGGAGTCTAAGCCATTTCTGATTTACAGAAAATATATTATGTAAATACAAATCCCAATTTATATACCGTAAAAATCGTTATATTTTACCATAGCTCGCTTTCTGAAAATTGTATCTGTAAGACATGTGCCTCCCAAAATGCAAAATTCTACTGAAGTTTGATGAGACGATGAAAAAGGTTCAGAGCACTTGATTTTGAAAACCTCTGCTTGTGAGTTTGTAAGAAATTGATCAAGCGTACTATTTTCGCTTGCTGCAAAATCATTAGTTGGTGGAGATTTGACTGACTGAAGCAACTTGAACAAGATTCGTTTTCTGCTGTCGAAGGGAATGCATTATTGCTCCAATCGGTATAAGGAATGTAAAAATTTCCCACCACTAGAGAATGCCATTGAACAACAGATATTTAGCATAGAAAGTCGTTTCAGAGTCCGATTTGGTATAATGTCGTGGAGGGAGGCCGGTAAACACATAAAAATCTAATTTTGTTTCCGATCATTAAATTTATGGCTGTAACTTTTAAACAATTAAATATTTCCAGGATATGATGAATTTTACAATGTTTTAAACTATTATTGGTAAAAATGGCTAGGTCGGCACCTCTAAATGCAGTCTCCGAATATGAATTTTCTATTTTCGGCCATTGAATTTGGGATTTTAGCGTGAAGCCATGTTTCAGTAATTGCTACGATGAAAAATCTTTAGTGACTCCATCTCTACAAGTTTGTTGCATAGATTTGTAGGATTGAACAAATTTAAACGTACCACTTCATCTTCAGTTTCTGACTGGTTTTACGAATTTATTCCTTTTCAGTTTGAATGGGCCGAAACATTTCCCTTGTCGCCGGTTACAATACAAATGAGTAGTTAATAGATGAACGTTTGCCACCAATAAGGCAGTCATATACTAACCAGTATTGTGGAAACCTAAACAAGTTTTTCATGTACCACGACAAATTATTCCTTCTGTGGCTTACTAGTTGCGTTTAGTTCGAAAACTTTTCCCTGAGCGCGGTTTGTTCAGCCCGCTCGCCTATGGTTATAAATCTACAAAGCAGTCGGTCTTGCACTTTAGACGGAGGAGGTTCTGCTAATACTTCTGTGAAATTACCATAAGATTCGGTGAGTTGGTCGAGTCGATACATTGGTGGAGGCGCCTGTGCCGTTTGAGATTTTCGGGTGTTGCTGCCAATAACGATCTTTCATTGATCTACTCAGAGCCGCCGTTAGTACCCCCTACCCCCCCTAGGGGGGCCTCGCCCCTTGCAGGGGCCTCGCGCCTTACAGGGGCCTCATCTCATGGCCTCTGGGTGAAAAGGTGAAAAAGTTGGGAGCCGCAGCACAACCTCAAGCACCTTTCGCAAAGTAAATGTACACGATATACAAAGGTAACCTCAGAGTTTAGAAGCCTAATCGTGAGTATGAGTTTAACCGTTCCGTGGTTCAAAGTTAGAGTTTTTACTGGGCGCCTGTTTTACGGACGTACACGAAAATTTATGTAGGGGCCTCGCAGCCTGCTGGGGGGCCTCTCAGCCTGCTGGGGGGGGGGGGGGCTCGCAGCCTGCTGGGGGGGCCTCGCAGCCTGCTGGGGGGCGTCGGACATCCTAGCGGCGGCCCTGGATCTACTAGCCGGAGCCATTTGTGTTCGGCTTTATTTAAGAAGCACAAGAAGGAGTTGATACCAATATTACTAATAATAATACGCCGCTAAATGAAACAACCTGAATGAAATTTACGACTGAATGCAACTGTGTTAAAACGATTTATCGTAAGAGTCCACGAAATGAAATTTAAATAAAACCCAGATCAGAAGCTGTAGTTACAAATCCATTTCGTGCTTACTCCAAAATGACAAAGACGTTTTGTTCCACAATAGTCATATTTTATTACATAATCGAGTTATTTCGTTTGATGGGCACTCAGAGAAAGCTATTGTTTCAAATTTGTTGGAAAAATATAGACAAATAATTTATAAATAATATAACATCTAATTAATTAGTGTTTCAATCACAATTAAAACAACTGCCTGCAAGCGACCTCACACAAAGATATCTATTTGGTGTATTTGGGTATAATTTCTGAATTACCCATTAATACAAATAGATTTTCTTTGTTTGAGGTTGTAAATTAATACAATGTCCTTACATGTAATTACTGTGGATATTGCGTTCTATTTCTTTGTATTTCCCGCTACAACTGAGCTCAAAGCTCAAAATCATATCAACTATCAATTCGTTTTAATACTTTATTGCTATAGCGTTCGTAACTAAAATTTAACACAGTTTTAATATATCTTTTGTCTTAGAGTGCCGTCATTATTTTTATATATTTTGTTATAGTCGATTTTCTACATAGAATCAGTCAATGTAGGCACTTCATTTGTGAAGTCACCGGTGCCGGTCTTCCTGGAATGAAAAATAGGGATGAAATCTATACGTCAACTGTTCACACCTCACAAATGTGTTAGATGGCTGTACGAACGGCCTGGGCATAGTTTCGCTGATAATTAACGATCAACTGCATGTGGCCGGCCTTGTTCCGTTTCTCATCTTGTATGTTTTTATTTACCACATGCCCATTTGTGTTTTGATTTTGTTTGACAGGATCTTTCATCTGGTCTGTATTTTACATGAAAAGTATAACAGTAATGTACAATAAGACTGGCTCGGTAATAAACGATATTGTTGGATATTTAAAGTCAACGATGGCTTCATGAGCCTTGTTCTTCTATTTTAGTGGTATGACATGAAGCTTATTGAAATCTTGTTGAAATTAGCGATTACAAACTAAAACGGCCAGCATAATGAACGATCCATTGAAGTTAAACAACAAACTATTCATTGGATACACAACAAAACAGCAAAAATTTGCATTTCCCATAATGTATAACCTTTGACTTTGCAATATTTCTATGAAATATGACTTAAAATAAACCCTAATCTGACAGTTCAAGCGCTAAAGTGATAGTGTGAGATAGTCTTACGCGGCGAGTCGAGGGTGTAAACAAAACTTTTGATACGAAAATAACGGACATTCAGCAAAAGCCAGTGCCATAAAGTACTCTGATGGGTCATCATACTCTGACAATAAATGTACAAATATTACAGCTAATGCTTTTTCGACTGTATTTGCTATTGATAACAAAAATGTCCCTACAATTATTGACATAGCAGCTGCAGATCAAAATTTCACTTAGATTACAATTTCGCAACAAATTGCGCATCACTGCTATGTACTCTAGTACGTCACTGTGACGTGTGTTGACTTTGTTGAATTCTAACCTAAGCAATTCTACAGATGGACTACCGGCTTTCTTTTTGAAAAAATCTGAAAAACACGCTTTGTGTCTCACTGGCACACATTTTCGAAAATTCATTTCTCAGTGTTAGTCTGTCAAAACCATGGGTTTCGGCCCATGTAATGCTAGTGTACAAAAGGCGATTCGTCTAACCTCCTCAATTATCGTCCAATATCATTGATATCCAATTATTGCAAAATCATGGGAAATCCTGTAAACGATCATACAATGACTTTTTATCCTCAGAACAATATCACAATACCCAAATCCAATCAACATGGATTTGTTTCAAACAAATCAACTTGTACTCAGTTGCTCCAGTAAATTAATTACTAATTTACTACATTTGTCGAGTGAAAATTACATCGATGTAGAATACCTTGATTTTGAAAAATGTTCGATACATTTCCGCATAGAAAAGTATTGAAAACTCTCTAAGCGGCCGTCTTTTAGAGTGGATTCTAGCGTATTTAGCTGAGCGCAACTTCTACGATAAAGATAAGTTATAGCTTTTCATAGGAACAGTCTGTAATCATAGGCTTTCCTTCAGGGCAGCTTTTTTGATCCTGCTTTGCTTATATTGTATATCAATGATCTAGTAAAGTTGACTTCAACTATGGCGAAAGTCGAACGTAACTATGATTCATCCGTTAGAATCAGTGAAATCTTTTCAACTTAATAAATATTGTGAACACTTGTTTAATATTATTACGAGAACACAATGTTTGTCTAGTTGCCTACATCCATTAGTTGCATTTTTCTATTGCAGATATGTATCATATTTTATTAAATTTTGGGTAAGTGATTAATTGAAAAACATTATAAGAAAGTATTTTACGAATGTCCATTAATTATAGTGTCAACAAAACTAACGTTTACTTTTACTTTACACTACCTTTCGCTACGTTCAACCTAATAGCAATATTATCTACTGTCGAAAATGAAAATGTTCCTGTTTTCTATCATTTGTAAACTGCATGTTTGGGCTGATGTGTAAAGTAGAGAACAAATAAATTTTTTATCCTCCAACACATTATTTGCACTCATAAATTTCTTTGCAGAAATTACGCTTTTTGCATTACTGCGGTTGCCCCGATTGAGACTCGCAACCTTAGACCACGAAGACACTTTGCTTGTAGTCACCGGGATTGTTAGCAATTATAAACGGGATTGTTAGCGATTCAAACAAGCTATTAGTATAAATGCTAATATTAACTGAAATATATTTTCAGATTGCTACGTACTGGACCCGAAGAATCCGTAGTTTCAGCTTCTGTGATTTGTGTTTATTCATAGAAGTGCTAAAAACTCGGAAACTTTAAATTACCATATATTGGTATATTATTGCAATCGAGTATCGTGCAGACTCTGCCGGATATATAATATAAACTTGACAACGTAACTTCCATTAGTGGCAAACGAAGGCGAATAACGAATAACAGAATTAAGATCTTCTTATATTTTTCGCTAGTCTATGTTTCAATATATATCGATGGTAGGCGTCTTAATAAATAGGTAAACATTTAGGCTGCTGCTAATCTGAAAATGTATGTTTGTATCTGTTTTAATTCGGCACTAACAAATTCCACTATGGCAGAAGCTCTCGCAATTTCTGTTTGATAGCTATGTGTTCTGAGTTAAATTCCCAAATGTTCAAACTTACTTAGAAAAGATGTTAGCAAAATGCGGAATTATATGCATTAATTTTAAGTCGTTTATAGCTATTGAATTGCCCGAATATTTTACTCTGTGAACCTGATTGATTATAACGCCGTAGATATCTGAAGCATATCTTTATAGAAAAGCTGTGAATGCATATAGATTTCACTTCGAAGTAGGTTTTCAAGTTTTGGAAAAAATTTCTGTTGTGATCAGCACTAACATACAGATTGCTTGTTGAAATGTGAAATAGTGTTGTAGAATTTACATCTAGTCACACATACTGGTCGGCGCCACATTTGACAACAACGTTCGTGACTAAAAATTAGATCCCATGATAATCATATACACATTAGAATAATAAATCCCCCGTTGTTAGCATTGGCTGCTTAGGCATATTGTAACGCATATACCATGCGTAATAACACAAAATTCTAAAATAATGACACTGCATACTGGTTGTCGCAAAACATTTAATTTAATAATATAGCTGCTAAGATTTTATAAATGGTAATAATTAAGGAATTACAAGCACGCATAGTGCGAAGTTTTTACCATAAAAGCAGGGAAAACTTCACAGGAGTACACCATGACAAAACTTTAATGTTCAATTTTTAGTTAGCATAGGCCAAAAATTTGCCGCAGACTTACAGGGACAAAGTCTAAATGGTTACCCTAAGGGCAAAACTTAGCATGAGAAGTTTGTCGGAGTGCTTACATGATCCTAATGTTTCTAATGAATCGGGACCCCACTGGAGATGGACAATTTTAAGTTTACTTATATCTGGATTCAAGAAAATTATGACTTATGAGGGTTTACCTACATTAATCGATTAATCGGTACTAACCGGTTTATTTACTCGTCCGAACATTCTTACGTTAATTTTGCTGCGATGACCGTTCTGTTGGTGACTAGTCTTAGCAACGTTCAACAAGAGCGATTCTACATTAATCGATTAATCGGTACTAACCGGTTTATTTACTCGTCCGAACATTCTTACGTTAATCTTGCTGGGATGACCGTTATGTTGGTGACTAGTCTTAGCAGCGTTCAACAAGAGCGATTCTACATTAATCGATTAATCGGTACTAACCGGTTTATTTACTCGTCCGAACATTCTTACGTTAATCTTGCTGCGATGACCGTTCTGTTGGTGACTAGTCTTAGTAGCGTTCAACAAGAGCGATTCTACATTAATCGATTAATCGGTACTAATCGGTTTATTTACTTGTCCGAACATTCTTACGTTAATCTTGCTGCGATGACCGTTCTGTTGGTGACTAGCCTTAGCAGCGTTCAACAAAAGCGATTGAAATTCGTGGTGTGTACTTTTAATATGAATATCTGCTGCTTGTAATGATATAAATCGGAGATTTTCGAAAATATCCTAAACGTTCTAGTTCAAAAATATTATGTTCCGCGCCGTGATATTTAATCCCGGGGCTTCACACTTAGCTGCACAGCTACCGCTCCTCTAGAATTGATATTGCCTGTTCGTGCGTGAGACGAATCTCACTTATTTGATACTTCAGTGCCTCATGACAGCATCAGGCACATATATCACAATGAGCCCGACTCAATACGCGGCTTTATCAAATATTTAAACAAATAGATAGCTAACTATTATATAGACGTACACGTACTAGTTCACTATTAAACAGATAATTTAAGTGTAGGGCGCCGTTTAAAACTGTACACTTTTAGAAAGGATACAGAAGACATTGTATGACCAGTTTTGTGAACGTCTGATTGATCATCACGACGGTATATATGGTCAAGGTTGGCAGCTAGGGAAGTCGTGCCAGTAAAATATTCAACACAAAGAAAGGATGTAGGATAAGTGTGAACAACTGGCAGCTATAAGGTAGCTGTTTATAAAACTAATGAGGACATCATATCTCTTAGAGCTAGCTGTAGCCCTATTAAATATAGATGAACCGTTTCATTTAGCATTTCTGTCCAACTGAAGGGCGGAGCACGGAGTTTGGTGCTCCAAAGCATCTCGCTCTACAGCACAAATGTCTGGAACTATTTGTGTTCTTCACATTGAGTAGCTTTGTGGAAAATTTCATCTTGGTTGCCCAACTGTCCCGACGGAGGGTGTAGATAATTCCTACCTTAGAATTTTGATACGAATTTTAGTATGCCTTGCAAGATTTGCTTCAAACTACATATAAATAGCATACTAATTCAAACTATTTCAAAACTGCCACTTTTTTCTTGTTCATCTTTCTGGAATCCTGCTCATTTCATACTTATATTGTCGCAAGATTTCACTTTTGTAGAAACAGTAGTTATAATATAAATTTCAGAAATCTTATAATTGAAGCGCTAATTAGGTTATTGTCAAATCATTTTCATAAAGGACATTAATTTTCTAATAGGTTTTCAGTCTTAATGTTTAAAGTTCTGTATCAGTGTTTTATTCTATTGAAAAAAAACTTGTGAAAGTAAAACTAGTATATGGATTTTTTATTCGTTTGAAGTATTATCGCCAAATTCGTTTTTACCAAAAAAAAGAAATGCTTCTTAACTATGTACACGTCTATATTATAAAATTCAATTTTTTTTTCATAATTCCATAGCCATATTTCGCATTCCATTTTCATATTTGTTCCTACACATCTCGACATACAAAGACGACGTATTATTATTTTAATAAGGCGATTTGTTTACGATGTAATCGATATCGTCAACGACAAAACACGATATTTTGACAGAAAAAATTAAATGCAGAAAAATTGCATTTTCTTGCACTTACACTTCGGTGTGGCGATACTGCACAGATGCTTTAACTCTGCTCGAAACTATGACAAACTATAGTTGTGTCGTCTTTCTATGTCGATTGTTGTCTTGTCGCAGTCCAGCGTAGTTGGGCGGGTGAGGATGCGCGTTTCATATGCATTTTTTCCTTAAAAACTGTACTGCGCGAACTAAATAGATCAAAGCGATATGAGATGAGATGTAATGTAAAAAATGTAATTTGGATTTTATTGCTGGTGCAAATTGTTGTTGTTATAAGACGACTTATAAGTTGAGATTTTATTCTCTAATTTAAAGTTAGAATGTAATGTAATTCTCTAATTTAAAATTACAACGTAATGTTGATAATCGTTACAAATTACGAAGACTTCAATTTTAGCAGTTGGACTTATTGATGACGAGGCAAATTCGGTAATATTATGCGGGATTCACGTTATAATGTCCCCACCACTTGGAACTTATGTACCCCACACAGTGGCAGGCACATCCTAGACTACAGGGTGTCTTAGACACCCCTGTGTTTTTAAATAAAGTTTCAAATAAATTTCAAACAAAGCTAGCTAATAGTTTTGCTTATTTCAGACGGTGTCAATGAACCGTCGTTGCTTTTTCGTTTTGCTGAGGGTTTCCGCCACCCCGTGGGGTCATTTTACATAGGGCCTACAGGATACCCTAGAAACACCGTATTGGCAAGCATAAAACACCGAAATACTGCATTGCCAAAATGAGGTATCTAGGGGTGTGCCCGACACCCTCATATTTTGTTATATGGTGTGGGTGTCACTGTCACCATCTTTACGGTATAGTCTACACTACTGGGGGACCAAAGTTCCAACTGTTGGGGACATTATAACGTGAATCCGGCATTATATGATTGGTGAAAGTTTCCCCCAAAACACTTTCAAACAAGCTTGTATTATTTAGTGTAGAGTTTAGGTATCTATCCTGAGTCTTTGATACCGAGCATATTAAACAATGTAGTCAGGCTATTTCTTAATGGTGACGCTTGCAAGGATGATCTTAGTTTCAGATGCAAAACGTTTCCAGCTACAACATCTCATGGACGAAAACGGAATACTACTACTTGTAAAAAGTTGTAGTGTCTTGTAAAGCAAAACAAAACGATAAGTGAAAGTTCAGCTAGATGCTTTGCCATGTTCGTTCAGGTTTGGCAACTCCATTTTTGTATTGCAGGGTCACATATTTCTCTGTAAACTGTGATGCCGGCAGTAAGTAAATATCTAACTACGGACACATTTCCCAGACATACGATTAATTTTTGAGCTAAATCCATTTGAAACTGATCATGTCAATATCAAAATTCGAGCCTAAACCTTTGTAAAAGCAAGTAAAGGAACCACAGCTGTGATTGTCATATAAAAGGGCACACATCCTAAAATGGGCTAAATTGGTTTAAATCAATGGTCACAGATTTTGTAAGTGTACAAAATGCACTGAGGCGTTTGCTAAACGATCTAATGTAGTGTATCTAATTATGTTGCAAGTATCTTATATATAGCGAGGTAATAACATGAAAACTTTCGGGTAATTCATTTAATGAAGATGTATACACTGTGTACCAACATATGAAATTTAAGTGTATGCGAAGTGTATGTAGTTAGACTGGATATGTTGACGCACATCTTACATAAAAATATATTTCTGATAAGTTTTACAAGCGCTTTGTGAAGGTCGGCTAAAGTGAAGTCAGCGCAGAACTGTGCAACTTTCTCGCTCAAGCTATTGTTATCGTACTCGTTTGAACTCGTCAGCGAAATCTCTGTACGGAGCCTATGCTACAATAATTACGTGGCTGTAGCATATGCTTCCACGAATTTGATGTCGTCTATTATGTGGATAAAACTCAGTATACAAATAAATTTGTCTGTTTATGCATTAAATTTGCATTTTCTATGAACAACGCATTAGCATCTCGACATCGACTTCAATTTAATCGCCCGTCTTAACAACTTTAACCTTGAACCTCCGAACTAAACACTTGAAAAATATAAGATTTTTGTCAAATTAACAAATTTTTGCAACATTAATTGCTTTATTCTGTATTTTTTCAGAATAATAGAAATTTTACCATATTTTTCACAAATTTCGTAGCTCATTTGTTGCTAAACACGTTGTTTTAAAAACAAATTATCACTTATTTTGCCAAAATCGAATTTTATGAACCATATAAATGCACAAAACATAAAATATATATCGAATACTATATAGATTCTTTATTGTCGAAGAATAAAATTAGTATATATGTTTATCTATTTTTCACACACATTTATATGCTGTCAAACATAGAAATATACACTTCACATACATGTAAAAATATACTAGTTTTTGCATGTTGAACAGTAAAACTATTATAATTTTCACGCGCATTACTACTCAGTTCCAAATGTATTTACTATTGAGTAGTATACATAAAATATTTAAGCAAAATTCATAAAATTCCCATAAATTTTTAGTCGTGAACGTCTGAACTTCCGTCCGTCCGTCCGTCAACGGCGTCTAAAACCTATTAGATCCAGCAGTTTAACCCTTTCATGCCCGAATTAATTTGTGTATCGTGTAATGTTTGACAAACTCAAGCCTGCGCCAGGGATCGAACCCGAAACGCACGGGTGAGACTTGTGTACGCAAACCACTGAGCTATCGGAGAGCTGTTGCTCGGTTCCTTAAGGAATCTCACAATGCGAGCGAATAACAACGCACGTTCAAACGTACGATATACGACAAACTCAGTAAACCCAACGAGTCGCAATGTGCGTTGGGTCCATTTGGGCCTGGTGGGCATGAGAGGGTTAAACTATGGCGTTGTGAGGAGACCATGTACAGATTGTAGGGTTTGGAGTTTATCATTACGAAGTGTTATACAAAATATAGAGCGACTAGATAATTTTTGGTTTTCCACTGACAGAAATCAGAGATAACTCAAAGCGGTAATTTTTAATTGGGCTCAAAATGTTTGTGCTAAATGTTTAACATTATGCTAATTATTAGGCATAGCTGCTCTAAATGCCGTGCTGTCCTTTAGCTCTGCTAAATATTAAGTAGGAACATATGCTACATATTTAGTATAACTACACTAATTATTCGGTAAAATTAGGATAATTAAGGGCCTTAAATGTTTAACATATGCCAAGCTAAAAATTTATTAGAATTATGTTTAAAAACTTAAACTTAATTCATGATATTGCTAAATAATAAGTATGTTTTAGCTTTGTTTTGCTACTTAAGTTGAGTAGTATACTTAGGCCTAAATCTTAGTTTAATAAAGCTTACTGTAAAGTATCAAATTTTGTCAAAAGTTTGGAAGAAGCATAAATATGCTACAAATTAAGCATTATTACCCGATATATATATATTAATCATATGACAATGATAATATACCTTAAGCATAAGTATTTCCTGTGTGGCTGTGTAAATTTCGGTGTATACAGATGTAGACAGCTCATTCAACATTAAAACTGTGACTTCTTTTTCAACTTTCCATCATATATTAACGTGACCATAATAGCTTTGTAAAGTGCTTTTGTTTCGAATACGAGCCCTCGCGTGCTGATAATTACCAAGCGACAGAACTTTAGCAAAATGTCGTTTTTCGATATTGCTGAATAAAACAAATCCAGATTTTGTTGTAATCATCCTGATACATAGCTGTGATTAATAAAACGCAATTCCTTTTTGTAAGACTTGTATTTAGCTCAGAAATTTTAGTATTGGACGCAATCTGGATAGAATCGCTACATACAGGTAAAGTATTTTAAACAGTTTAGCATCCCAGTTTCATTTAACATACACGAGTATCACAGAGTTAACTAAATCTCAGCGGTATTAAATCCGAATATGTGATGGTAATATATGTATTTCACAAATAATTGAACATCCGTTTTTGTGAACGCATATAATTATTACATTTTACGCGCGATTGAATATTTAAATATTTAAAAAAAAATTTTACTAAAATTTTACAATATCTTATTGAACAAGTATTGATTCTTTCTATCTTCTACGATTTTCATCCAGCAGTACCTATTCGCTTCAACTTGGTTGGTTTCTTTGTCATCAAACACAAACACTCTATGCCACCAAATACGAATTTACACACTCAGTCAGTTTCGTTTGTAATTTATACGATATTGATATGAGAGCTCGTCTTGTTTACACTTCCGTTATCTCTTCAACTATAACAAAATTTGTGTAAATATTTACATATTTTAAATTTTGTGCAACTTTATTGCAACTCGGGACGCTACAATGCTCATTTTGCCATTCAAACTATAATCGTTCATTGATCCGAATAATCTCAGCAAAACTACTTCATCCATAAGTGGCTGTATAAACTCGAAACTATCATGTCTACCTGTTGCACGATGGTCAGTGTATCAATTGTTGAAGTCGGCAATATTTTATTTAGTTCAGTTTTGCTAGTCAGACTCCAATTTCTTGTATCTGTAGCAAACTGTGTTTATTAGTTCGTTGCCGGTTTTTATTGTAGTTTTTATTTCGGCATATGCTCCAGTTAGAGGTGGGAACGGGCCGAAATATTTCGGCCCCGCCCGGCCTGTTTGATACCGAGGTAACCCCGTTTGACCCGGCCCGATGCATTCAAGAATTCGAGCCGGCCCGTTTGTAATCGGATGTGGCTCCACGGGTTAGTGTGAAACGGGCCGGATATGCCCACGGTTAAAATTCTCATTTCTAAAATATAATTAGCGGAGTAACCCTTTAAGAGCCTGCGGAATCATGTAACTAAGGATGGGCTCATAGTTAGCATAATATGGTCTATTTTAGATTCCACAGCAATAATATGCTGAATAAACTGTGGCATCTACGTTGAAAGGGTTGGTATTCATGGTAGCAGCACCTGTAAACGATGTCACTGCGCTGTGGATCATGTCCTCGTCGTGCAGTCAAAGCAGTGTTCGATAAGGTACCGGCTGAAAATCCACATATAGCCTAGTAACGAGCGATAATTCAAATTCATTGACAGCCGGTTATCCGGGTATTGGGCAGGGTTACCCTGCAGTTCTGTCTGTCGGGTTAATATCTTTAAACCTAATGCGATTTCCAGAGCAGATAATTATTTATCGCCTACTGTGCATTAATTAATGTTGGTTTTCAATCAAAAGGGAATAACTTGACTATTATTATACCTGAAAACTGTTATCCGATCATCCGACGCCTATGACGCAGTGCTTACATAATTTTTTCTATGTATATACATTGAAAGTATACATCAAGTCTTAAATTACCACTTTAGCAAATTTTGACTTGTAAAACTTTCAAAACCTGCATATGTTCTCTTAACTAAATACTTTTTGTCGTCGTTGCATTCTCTAAAAAAGTTTATTAAATGATAGATTAAAGATTTAATACGCTAAACGGACTTTCATCATCTCTGGAACTCTACGATGCTGTGTTGAAAATTTGAGGATTCATAGCTTAATTCTTAATTTCTTAGATTCTACTTCGCTGAAATTAGAAACAGAAATAATTATTATTATGATTAACATTTACTTTTATATTTTTGTATTAATAAAACACTTCGAATTTAGCTTTACGCAAGTAGCTATTATAAGTTACGTTCGTATGTCTTCGTTCTAGATTAAGTGTTTCATTTTGAGCTTTAGTTAAGAGCCTAGATTTTAAATATTATGGATTACTAAGTCACGAACTGCTTTTGCTAAGTGATTTCAATAAACTTTCTAAGCGTTTGCAATAATATATACATACAGTTAAGAGACTTACTTACATATATATGTAGGAGTTCTTATGTGATATAATAAACTTACGTATACGGCGCAGGTTTTGATACATTGGCGCATCAGCGTGAACATTATTAGGCGCTGAATTGCGGTCTTATGGGCTGTCTGTCTATTGAATGCCTTAGAAAAAAGCTGAGACTATAGCTCTCTCGGATCAATTCAAGTTTTCCCTATAACAGAGGGGCAAACTTGAAAAGAGCACTATAGGGGGATCTTGAATTGGCGAATTTAATAAATTTAAGCGTTCTATTCTTCAGCTTAGGTCTACAAAGGTGCACGGGGGATGATCCCCAGCCCAGCAGTGTCAGACTACTCCATCGCCATAGGAGCCGCCCCTGGTAGCTGTGCAGACAGCCGCAGGTTAGCACTAGAGAGGGCTGTTGGGATAAATTAGCCATGGAGAAAACTTTTGAGATATGAAACAGCTGAACCAAGGGGAACAGTTCCGCGATGTGATCGCACAGCGATTGGAACGCATTTTGGTAGTCGCGGTCGCGCCAACTAAAGTCGTTGAGGTAACCAAGCAGCATATCGCTACGCACACCATGCATGTGTTTTGTTCGAATACTGTGGCGGTTCCAGTACGACTCGATGTTCTGCGTATGAACCCCGAAATGCAGTTGATGATTGACTGTTCCATGGTTCAGGCCAAGCGAGCTGATGCTGTTATACGCGCCCACTGGTCGATGTGAACGACTGATTCCGGACGAACAATCGCTTTGACAATTGGAAGCAGCGTTGCTTCGTCTCGCCTACAGCAGGTACAGTAGTTGAAGCCATGTTTGAAGAGTGTTGTGCGAACGTTTGAAGAACGAGCCATCACGGATAGACCGAGTTGTTTTCGTGTGAGAGCAGCCTTTGTTATGGCACTTCCAGTTAATTCTGTTTTGGTCACATGCATACGCCTCAGTCGCTCACACGCCTTTAGTTGTTCATGTTCATAATTCTTATTACTTTAAACGCACTGAGATATTGTGGGAGAAACTTGAAAAGATATTCTAGGGGAAAACTTGAATTGATCCGCTCTTTTCTAGTGATAAGCGCTTTTGCAATGTCTTTGAATGAAATACTTGCCTTATCAATCTCGGTCCGCATTCTTATATAATAAATTTTCTTTGAATGATTGGCCGATCGTAAGGAAATAAAGTTAAAACATTTTAAGTGTATAATTAACTAAGGTGCTCTGTGTGCTAAGGAATTTATTTCAGATTTTAACTCCGCATTGTCTAGATAATTTTATTGAAATGTGAAATTGCATATCATTCAAATGACCCAAGGACAATCATGGCGGAGGGGTCTAGTGTGTCCTTCCGTCCTATCAGTCCAGTGGTTAGAGATTCAATTCACGACGATATCTTTTCCTTGAGTTTTCGACAGATTTTATTCTAGCAACTATATACCAGGATAACGTATAGACTCGTAATAAAATTTAAGCCTAAGCTTATGTTCCTATATGACCCATGTACGAGGTCTAAACCTAACTCGCCGGGCTACCGCTCCCGAACCCCCCGCTCTAAGCTGTTCTTTTTTCTAACGCTATAACGTTAAGCCCCTAAAGTTGACATGGGTCTGTTAGATCCTATCAGGCTAGCAGTTATAGTATAAGAACAACACAGAGGAAGCTTTTTATACTTGAGCTTTCGTAATTTAAGATGATCTTTGTATTCGGTAGTATAATTGCTCAGCACCTATTCAAATAGTGTATATAACTATTAGGGCTGGAAGTGAAATACATACTATACCCTTCTCGGTGTACTAAGCCTAAGCCTGGGCTCTAGCCTAACCTATAGTGCTTAGGTATATGAGCCTTATACTAAGCCTAAGTCGGGGATCTGCTGCCCTCTACTGAATCCCCACACTAAGCAGTTCTTTTTATAACGATATAACGTCAGCCCCCTAAAGCTGATGTCAATTCTATGCGTTAAATAAATGCTCTAAATATTATCGGAACAATTGTGTAAAACACAAACTGATGTCTTAGTTCTGGGATCCGAAACGAATTATGCAGGTTCCGAATTACGTATAGGCAATTGTGCGATCTTTACCATGAGCCGCCCAGGCCGAAATTGGTCAATGTTGAATATACAGCTATAATTTTGGTACTTTCTTGGCCGAATTCTTTTCGCTTCAACTCGACAAGATGGTTCAAAATTATCCAGTTCAGTCACTTTTATGGCAAAAAAATTTTCCGACAATGTGTGTTCCCGACGGTGTCCATAATTTCGGTGCTCAACGTTTTCGAT
Organism: Trileptium ribeirensis; assembly: GCA_030248225.1. Lineage (NCBI taxonomy): Eukaryota > Metazoa > Nematoda > Enoplea > Enoplida > Thoracostomopsidae > Trileptium > Trileptium ribeirensis. The sequence goes on from JASANE010028084.1 coordinate 49,461, forward strand.
TTTGTGTTTAACATAAATAGCAATAAACCTTTAACCTTGACCCAAGGGCGGTGATTTTACCACCTCGCCAATACGGTTCGAATGATATATAGAGTTATAGACTTATCGAGAAAATTTTCGAAAATTTTGGATACCAAGTGAACAGAAAAGTCGAATAAAATTTGTCATAAAAGTAACTGGAAACGATATTTTCTAAACCGGCTCGCCGAGCTTACTAAATGGTAACAAATTTATTGCTGTAATTTAAAAACGACCAATTTAGGCCGGAGCGGGAGGGCGGGGAGACCGAAATTGTGTCAACGCGCCGCAAGTGACTTCATTTCACGCAGTACATCAGGTATTTATGGCCATAAAAAAGGTAGTGAAAATTAAATAATGGTATCTGAATATGCTTAGCTCTCAACATAGCGTGATAGGCTATATGTATTTTCATAATTTGACCTTCGGAGCCAAAAGTACCGAAGAAATCAGTGCATTCGCTGGAGTTAAATTGTGCAATGGTAAAAAAGTGTGTTTCTTACACGCACTCTAATGTTATGCCCGTGTCATTGGCGCAGATCCTGAGGGGATGCGCCTACCCCAAACATCTGGTAATCTGAGACGAAACCCCCTCGATATAGGTATCGTAAAATCCTAGTTTAAATATTCTCCCAAACAGCTCGGATCCCTCCAAACATCGGAAGGAATGTGCGCCACTGGCCCGTGTTCGATATTACAAGCGTTTGCAGCTTTACTATTGCAGTTATGTGAGAAGGTAAATAACATTGAACATCCGGTTTTAAATTGGAAGGCTTTGGTCGAGCCAACAATGTTCGGGGCGGTCAAACGGAATGCAGTTTTCGACTAGCGTCCTTAAAACAACGCCAGAAATTCCAACTAGCCTCCCCTCAAAGCTATGGCTCAATGTTCGGGGCGGTCAAATGGAATGCAGTTTTCGACTAGCGTCCTTAAAACAAGGCCAGAGATCCCGACCAGCCACCCCTCATAGTTATGGGTCAATGTTCGGGGTGGTCAAACGGAATGCAGTTTTCGACTAGCGTCCTTAAAACAAGGCCAGAGATTTCGATCAGCCACCCCTCAAAGCTATGGGTCAATTTTCGGGGCGGTCAAAAGAAATGCAGTTTTCGACTAGCGTCCTTAAAACAAGGCCAGAGCTTCCGACAAGCCACCCCTCAAAGCGATGAGTCAATGTTCTGGGCGGTCAAACGGAATGCAGTTTTCGACTAGCGTCCTTAAAACAAGACCAGAGATTCCGAGCAGCCACCCCTCAAAGCTATGAGTTAATGTTCTGGGCGGTCAAATGGAATGCAGTTTTCGACTAGCGTCCTTAAAACAAGGCCAGACATTCCGACCAGCCACCCGTCAAAGCTATGGGTCAATGTTCGTAGTTTAACCCCAAAATTGAGGAAGTACGTTAAGGCTGAAAACATCCGTTACATCCGACACATCGCAACGTTTTAGAATATGGGTACGCGTTCTTCGTTTGGCGTATAAACAGCTTTAAGATGTTGAACATTGTATTGTTTCTCCAATTAGTCACTCTAAGAGTGCATTAGGGAAGAGTATGACCTTCCCTGCACTCATATCGTGTTTGATGTCGCGGGCGTTTTCGGCCTTACCCCCCCCCCCCTTTTCTGGGGGGTCCAGATGCCACGACCCCCCAGTTTCTGTGGGGATAGCTCAGACCCCCCAGTTTTTTGAGGGGGTGTGCCGGACCCCCCCCCCCCAATTTTTTGGGGGTCGGGTTATAAGTAGCTGCTTTTGAACCAACCCCCCAGAAATTAGGGGGTTCGACCGCCCCCTCCCCCGAAAAAAAACTTGGGGGGGGTCCGAGCTACCCCTGCTAGAAACTGGGGAGGGGGGGTAAGGCGGAAGACGCACGCTACATCAAACACGGGCTAACATATGAGTGAGTACAGGGAAGTGTTATATTCTTCCCAAATACACTCATGGTCACTCTAAGCGTTGCAGCAAGCTGTTTAGTTGAAACTCCACAGCAAAACAGTTGGACTTTGTTAGCCATTACTTACCGTTCTGGTCATCTGAAATACTCGAAAAATGCTGATGTTCGTATTTCCTTATGACAAAAGAGGGACCAACCTGATAGATAGCGACGACCGTGGCAGAAAACCAGCAAACCTGTGTTTCCTTTCAACGTGTACATTTACATATGTATACATATATATATATGTATGAATTATTTTAAATATATATCTGACTGACTAAAATAGTGTCACTAATAATAATTTTTTTCATAAAATAGTGTTTGAATTTGTTTAGAGCAATCATTCATATTAATGCTAGTAATATAAAGATAATCGGAAATTTCACTGCGACAGTTGCGGCTGCTTTGAGCGAAGCAGTTTTCTGCAATAAATGTGTGTGAGCTAAACTTTGGCTTTCATTGATATCCCTGAGAAGTGAATTTTGTTTACACTACGCTTCCAAACAAATATTTGAATTTTTTTATCTGTAATGTGATCAATATTTCTTTTCAACTTAACTATAGATTTTGATGTAAGTTTTGCACAATAGTACCGAACAACTTATCGAAAGTTTTCCAAACATTCCTGTTTTTTGTGGAATATATAGATACGAGATTTACGAGCTCAAAATATATTTCTAACTTTTGAGCGACACAGTTTTCTTTTTGTAATTACAAAACCAAGCTATATTACTAACATTTTATGCCCATGATTCATTATAAGAATCCATATTTTATTGGTTATATTGTTACTAAAAATGTCATAGCTATCGCATGATACAGAATAGGTGACTGTGCTTTGTGAAATTGTTTTTATAAACTGGTGCAAAATATTAAAATACCGCAATTTTGCTTTAATTTTTATTGAAAGTTATATAGCAGGTAGTCAAAAATATAGACATATCAAAAGGACTTATTAGGGATTATTATGTATATTCTTACACTCTTGGTACAAATACCTGGTATTTTACAGTAATTTGAATAAGAAATGGTCAAAGGAACTTAAATGCACTGCAAATTTTTTTCAATGTTATAAACTATTAAGCACAAACGTCTTGAATATTTTGTATTATGTAATTTGAATCGTGTTACTTAAGTGATTTATGGATACAGTTCATCGAACAATCCTTTAAATATCCTAACCCTAAATCCTATAACAAGATGGAAGTTGGCTCTGTCTCAGTCTGTATTGCTCATTATATCAAACGATTCAAGATACAACGCCATTGAAATTAAACGCCATACATTGAAGTTTAATTGACTGTATGAACATATATTTCTTAATTGCGTTTTTAGTAGCAAACAACTATGAAATAACATCATGCAAACGGTATACCATAGACCATAGATATGTCTAAAAAAATTTGAGGAATATTGCATTAAACTGTAAGCGCGGCCACAATGCAGTTTGTGTTCTGGACTTTTACATAGTTAGCAGTCATTGCTTTCTAGCCAATGTGATTGCACTCGATTTGTTCAAAATCCTTAACTTTATTTCACGTCGGTTATATAGATAATCAATTATGACATTATCTTAGCATGAAATTTTATTCATTAAGTGCATTCAGTAAAATCATTTTAAAAAAAATTTGTTTTATGTATTACAGTCAGAAGCATTATATGGTGGGCCTTTAAATTTAGTATCGCGTTTCTGCTTCATCCTACACAATATTATTTGAAATGCAAGACTTCAAAATTCATATTTGAGTACGGAGTAACTGAGTTAGACAACTACTGAATGAGCGTATTCAATTTCAATCCTTTGGATATTCTCTCCTAGACTAGTATTTTTGCTGCGAGATCCGACATGCAATTGCGATGCGCAGAATTAGATACATTTTGACGCGAACCATTCTTCTGAAGTTATGGAACCCCCGGATGTAAGCAAAACGATTTATACCATCCAAAACATATCATCATATATATACAATTATGTATATGCATATACATCTATGTATATATACCATTCATGGAAGTAATCAGAAATAAATATAATGACATTACATTTATTTTCCTCTACCACATTTGTGTGTGAAAAACATCACCAAGTTTGACGCAAACGATTTGTTGTTGTCCGACGTTGACTGCACAGAATTGTCCTGGTTCCAGCTTGAATTGTGCACAAATTAAATATTGGAATTTAAAACAAATTTTGGAACCACACAATGGTGTTTATCATTGATTTTTGGTATGATATAGACTGGTTTGACAGCATAGAAAGACGAAATTATTGACTGTCGTTTTTGTACGGGTATTTATATACAAAAAAATGTGTAAATACGCGTAATATATGCTAAAATTTATAGGAATATCCTGTTTATCAAAAATTTTCAGCGAAAAAATAAGTTTAAATAATACAAAATGTACTCCAGCCGAAAATCTTGCTTGAAGGCTCGCACCCTAGCACTACATAATAAACTATGATACAGCTTCGTTTGGGGCTACGCTCAATTTCGGTGCCACCACGATTTCACTGTAGTAGAACCCAAGACACACTTTGTGTCCAAGAAGGAGGGTACCTGCGATTGCCAACTGCGCCGCACCTCCCACTTCCCTGCCGCTTCTCTATCCCCACGCAATAGGCAGAAATGGAAAACAGGACGAAACTGTAAATAAATTTGCTAACAATTGATATAAATTCGAAAGCGGGCAAAATTTTTGCAATAATCCGAATATTTTACTAGGGTTGTTGGGTGCGGCGCGTTTGTCTTAAGATTTCTCGCGCCGAAGGCAGAAAATTTTTTTCAGGACAATCTGCGAAACATTTTTAAAAATATCAGGGGGCCAGCAATACGCGGCCCCCTGGAAATTTCTGAGATGGCCGCCCCCTGGCTGCGCTACTAATATATTATACGCTAGTATAGTGAGGCACTACAGTAGCTTATTTCTCTTTACATAAAGTTTCTATTTTAGACGTTAATAGGTTTCATTAGTGTCAATTCGCGTGCAATTTCAGTGCATTGCTCACGCTCTGTGTGACCTCGCAGCGCGTCGCCACCTAAGCTGCGGTATTTATGCACTTATCTTTTAATGTGGAAACCGTTTGAATAGCAAGACTTTTACATGCACCAGGAAGATATAAAAGTTAAACTGAGTCTGTAACGCTCGGCTCGATTAGTGAGTGCCGTTATTACTTATAGAAGCAAATGTGAACATATACGGTGATACAAGATACGGGGAATACTTTCTTGTCAATACTTTTAACTGTCCACCTTACACCTTCACATGTTGTTCTTGCACAGGTTATCATTATTTTTACACATCATCTCGCCATCCGAACATGTAGAATTTAGTACAGATGAAGTAAGAAATTGGCCTAAAACATCTGATATGTAGTGTAGTGATTTGCACAAATAATCATCAATGCTAGCGAAACGTCAATTAGATAGTTAGAATATGAGCACAACATATTAACCGTTTCAAGCGGATCCATTATGTAGTGGTTAGCACGTTTGCTGCGCACGCGGAAAGCACGGTGTTCGATACCCAGTGGACCAATTGTTTAGCTTGAGCGGCATTTAACAAAAATAACTAACATAACTTATATTTGGTGAGCCCGATGTGATCCTCGTGCAGATCAAGATCAGTATATGCGAAGAGTAACGAGCTCAAAAATGCCTGCTCCGCATTGGCCGCGGGGGCAGTGTAGTGATCACACAAGTAATCATCAATGCCAGCTAAACGTAAACCATTGTTTAGCTTGAGCGGCATTTAACAAAAATAACTAACATAGCTTATATGTAGCGTTACCTGTATAGTATTATGAATATGTTGATAGTATTAGGCCCCGAAATACTCATTGCAGTGACAGCGGTTTTTATAAAAATGACATGTAAATTTTACTCTCTCACTCGATAGAAGTTCTCATGAAACCGCCTATAGTAAAACAATATTTGCTAACGCTGTATTATGACGCATGTTAACTATGCAGATCTTCAGTTCAATACCATATAATTTATAGTTGTGGTATGTCTTGTCATACATTCAGTGATTTGTACGCACAGTAATGAAATTTAAAATAGACACCACATTTCGACTTTGAAAGAGCAATCTACAAAACCGTGCAAACGAACCTTTCATTGCATAACAGGGCATGCTCCAACTAACTTATGACATATCGGTAGTAGCGGTTTTACAACGTATATACTATGTTGCACATAAATATTATTGGATCATCAGGATATGATTGAAGTTTAGTAATAGCAAAAGTGATTTTTAATTGAGCACATACCTATATATTTCAGATAATTTTTAGACATGCATAGCACGGCTGAAACTAATTTATGCAATCTACCATCGTACTTAGTTGAATACAACGACACTGAACTGAACAGCTTCAGAGACCAATCCGAAGGGCATCCTGGTCGGTTTGTGTCAACAGTTGAACTACTATTTAATGCATTGGATCCGAATAATACCGGTCATATTGCATTGGATGACTTTGTAGCAAAATGGCAGTCTGCAGTCAAACCTGGCTTTGCTGCTTCGTCGAACGGCAATCAACAAGATGCTGCTTTTGTTGTCGCACAGATGATGAATTTTATTCAAACTGAAACAATAGTAAGCTGTCTTGGACGTTATGCTGCTTTTAACGGTAGTAAGCTAAATTTCGAACAATTTTATTTTGGCTTACAAGATGCGCTAGACGAACACTTTCAACTTGGACATGAAGTGTCCCAAGGGCAGGGGGTAGAGACTGCGTTTCGTGAGCCTGGATCTCAGAAGGACAAGATATATTCGCAAAAACCTCACAACAACAATCATGAATCCGTATTTTGCCCAGGTCCATACAACGATGACTGCCGTAACAATGGTGTTGAACAAACGAGTTTTAATTTAAACGTTCCTAACCTAGTCGCTAAACAAAATTCCGAAAGCCAACCCGCTTCTAAGTGTGACCAAGCACGTTGTACAGCTAATACCAACGAAAATTGTGACACTGGCAAAGAAGCTAGCAGCAATGAAAGTATTACAAAATTACAAAAAGTAATTAATACAAAAAGTGATCACAAAAACAAACGAAATCGATCAATTGGGGCATTAGCTCGTATAACAGCATATCGAAACAAGTCTTCAAACAACAACTCCGGTCTAAAGAACAAACCAAGCGATGCAAAACCACTTAAAGCTAACAAAAAATCATCTTATTCACGTTCGACTAACAGTATAGCGATCAAAAGTGAGAAGTCGAGCGGTGGCAGCGTATCGAGTAGCACCGATGGTAGTAGTCTGCCGTCGGAACCCAGCGCAGCGATTAATCCCTACCGAAGTAGTCCAGAAATCAGCAGTCAACAATCATCCACCTGTTTGTCAAATCAAAGTGAACAGCGGCAGCAAAATCAACTTGAAGAATCGAAGCGCCGAACAGAGCCTCCGGATTTGATTGCCAATGTTCGATTTAGACCAAAATCGTCTTGCCCAAATTTCAGCCATCCTACTAGTGGTGCAAGTCGCTATACATCGTCATCGCTAGAATCTGGATTATCAGCTAGTAATAGCTCATCGAGTCAAAGTAATACCTGTAATGGAACTACAATGAATGACAGTAGTTCTAAAAATCCATACTACTATTATAACTTTAATAACAATTCTTATTTAGCTAATAATTCAAAAGTTAACCAACAACAACAGCAATCGCGAATCGAGCCTGGCAATGCATTGAATCCACACCAAATAGGCCAGGGTCAAGACCGTTCAGGCAGATTGTCGACTGGTGCCATATACAGTAGACCATTCCCTATTATAAACCAGGAGAACGAGAAGCTGAAATTGCCAATATACAACGCATTTCAACAACACGTTCATCCGTTGAAGCAAAGTATGAAACCAATCGATGCTTCTCGATTATTGCATAGTGTTGACCAGCAATACAGTCGACAGAACTGCAGGTAAATATCTATATAAATTAAAATATAAAACGCGTACCCGGAACATATAAATTAAATTTCAGACCTTTTCTATCCGGAGTGGGAAGTCAACATTCTTTGGCAGTAAAATATTGTTTTATATATGAATATATTTCACTGCACGCAAATCAAAACAAGCCTAACACTAAATTAAAAAGATTTTGTCTGTAATAACTAAGTTAGTGAACGGAACGATTATATTCATTTTTATTTGGTATTTATTCGGTGAACATATTTATCTATATTCACCGTTATATTTGGTGAATTATAAATATATACAGATTACCACAAAAAAACTGCATCAGAAGTCCGATTTGAAACGTCATTTTTGATGCCAGATTGGTTGAAGTAACCATGTACCAAATTAAAAAAACAGTATGGGGCAACCGATTTGGTTTGGAACGCTTTAGTCCTGTAACACAATTGAAAAATTTTTGAATTGCTGAATTTGGCATCCCAAATCGAACTACTTAAAACTTTAGCCACAGAGCACGTCTTGGAGCAGCATATCGAATGATTTTTCAAATTATCACCTGCATACTTATTTTATAGTTGTGTGCCCTACAGTCGCAAGATGTCATATTTCTACCACTATTTCTACATGATAATGTTAACCAAACACAGAGCATCTATCTTATGACGAGCTTGCTCTGATATTATAACTCACAATTATTGAAACAGCTGCTTGCCTCATAATTTATGCTTTTTTGCTGGTAAACTTCAAGCAATTAAAAACTGATATGAATAACATCAAGCACCCTGGACACACGATAATAGGCGAATTGGATAAGATGTGTAGATCTTATTTTAATTGAATCAACAGCAAGGGCGCTCTCCTGGGGAAGCTCCCATTCCCCCATAAAGTTGTCCATTTACTCAATAATTATATATCTTCGACTTATAATTAACTTATTAATTTGAAAGGAGCATTGATGCTTTGTAAAAACATTCTATTCTTTAGTGCGAAAAATATGAAAATTAATAAAATTTGTGCCTAAAAGTGTTTTCAAATTAGCACTTAGTACATTTCAGTTTTTATGTTTTAACCACCCCCTCCCATTGAAAACAAGCCTTTCACAGTGCTTTAGCAAAATTATGTGCGTGTGACTGATTATCATATAACAGTCAGAGATGAATCCTGGCCATTTGGAGTCACATCTGTGACCGGGCCACCGAATCACTGTATTTGACCTGATTCAATAGTCGAAAGCACTCTCCTCTGCACTGTACTCACATAGCAGAACAGCGCCTTTTGCTTTGTTAATTATTTGCTCAGCCTTTCCACAAAAACGCATGGTCAACTCCAGTGCACCGTAAACCAATATCTGTGATGACGATTGCTTTAAAAAATCGCAACGAGAAGTCGGCCAGAAGAGAGGAATGTCAGTTGGAAATTGTTGCGCTGCTTTGATGGGCCCAGCCCAAAAACAAAATTGAAAGCCCTGAAGAGCAGTATATGTTCCTTTCTACTGGAGTTCAGATCTTTGGTTCTAACCTAAGTATGGCGCTAGACCCAAGTGGAGCTGATCCTACTAGAGCCGAGCCTAGCCAGAGCAAAGGATTTGCCTGAAAAAGCTGAGCTTAGTGTGTGTGGAAAAGCAGGGTCGGTTCTTAAAAGCTCTAAAAGCACTAAATGTCGTTCATTTGCCAGTTTGTATATTAAGTTTTCTTTAATATATGTATTACTGAATCACAAACGCTTTATTAGGAGGTTAAGAGCTGTGTTGAGTATGACATGGTTTATGAAATGCCTGGCATAGCCATAGCCCAAGATTTGTCTGTGGAATGAGAGCCCAGTTGGACATGGTTCAGGAAGAGCTGAGACGACTCAGAGCTTGATGATCTGGCTCTTTCTCATTTCTGGTTTTACATTGGCTTCATATGCTACTACTTACAAGCTGCTTTTAATTAGCGTGCAAACGATTTCAAAAGATAGCAAAACGACTTTCAAGACGCAGGCAAATATTTTACATTTTACTTCAACATCTTTTTGTGTCCATGACTGTAGTGTCTTTCTAAAGCTCTACCGAAAATGCATTTGGAATTGTTCTGGAAACCAGATATTCAACTATTTTCAAAGACCGTTTTTTTACAAATTTACAGATTATGCATAGGTTGCATTGGAAAATAGTGTTGTCACATACCGAGTCGCCGGGTCACTACCATGACCGGCACAGCGGGTGACTGCGTCACAAAAAGGTGACCCGGTTCCATCTCTGCAACCAGTGTCGTTGTGCTGCAAAACATTTTACTAATGGTGTGGGTTCACCCTTTTCAGATATTGCAAGATCTTTCGAGCTGCATCATTCGCAGAAGGATTTCTGATTTGTTGTAAATACATAAAAATTAAAGACGTCGCCATTTCAAGGAAGATCTATTTCTCAAAATTCAGCTTTGATGTTCACTGAAGCGAACACCAAAACACACATTTCTTCCACAGATATCAAGATTAATCCAAATTCTAAACTTTACTCTGAAAATCTGACCATTGTAAAAAGGAGCTTTATATAATTTTCACTATTATACAGATAACTAGGGCCATGCAGTAGGGTGTTATCAAAAAATAAAAACACATTTGGCATATAAATTAAATTTGTCCTAAAATTTAAATAATTCAGGTATATATCATCGCAATGAAAAATAGGTACTAACCTTGCAGTCTTTCAAGTGTACGCAATATTTCAGACATTCGTTGCAACCAATCGTTACTGCAGACGAACACAAAGATTTTTCTACCAGCAATAATTCAACGCATCCATGGCGTGCTATGTCACCTGATCCGACTAGTTCAGGCATCAGCTCCATTGAATCACCTTCTTCGCCAAATGGGGTTTCCGCAAGTAAACAACAGGCGGTGGGCGTCCATAACGAATCACAACAATTGAACAACCGTATGAACTTTGTTGGGATTGGGACATGTGGTAAGTCATTCCTAAATGTTTTTACTTTCACTTATTTTTACTAGACTAGGCACTGGGACCGTTGGATTAGTAACATCACCCAATGTTAAAACGTCTGTGATGCTCGCTTAAGATGTAAAGTAAGACTGAAAAAATTAATATGCATCAACGACGAAAACCTAAATATATTTCAAAATTTTATTAAACCTATTGTCATTTGTTTTAAGTGAATCGATTTATTGTGCCGAGAGAAAAGCTGGACTTAAAAACAACATTCGTATGTCGTTATAGTACACATGGACCGTAAACTTTTAATCCTAAATCAAACTAACCACTTCAAAGTAATTTATGACAGGTAACAGCAACATTTTGCATTAAATTTGAATCAAAAGCAGAGCTAAAGACACTTTCCGTTTTCTCTACCGGAGACATGGATGTTGCATTGTTTACTTGGTAACATTTCTTTCTAAATCGTGTATGCATTAATGAAATTTTAGCAAAATTGTACTAACCAATTCCACGTTATAAATGCCAGCAACATAATCTACACCTTTTAGTAAATAATATGTGGTTTTGATGTAATTCGGTTTATATAATTACTACAAATATACCATTTTATGCCATTTCCGCATGAAAACTTGAACCCATACGGTTTACTCTTTCCCAAATCACAGGTTATAACACTATAATTCGAACTAGTTCTGACCAAAAAATGTGTTGTTCAAAGACATAGGCAGATTGTTTTATGACACGCATCCAGTAGTAAACATTTAGGAGGTTCAATCAATACGGTCCTGAGTTTAGCTATCCCAATAAAAATTAAGTTTTACCGCTATGTCTCATCCTGACAATATGACTGTCTACCTTCCAAAAATTAGTGGTCGCGTGACCGAGTGGTTAGAGCGCCCGTTTTATTATCGTGAAGTCAGGAGTTCGAATCCACTGGTCGCGCTAATCTCCTTGGGCAAGGGACTCAGCCACAATTGCTTCGCAGCACCTATGCGTTAAGCAGGTACTAGACTTCGGTCTAGGCGGATAAGATGATGGGTGGTGTAATGGGCAATCATCATGGCCAGCCTACACACAATGCTTCGGCATAATAATCCGGATTGTCACCTAGTGCCAATTGCATGTTTATCCGACTTTTTTGCAAAAATAAGTGGATAATGCGCGCGACTAAACTTAACCTACGCCCCCTAACTATCCTAGTTTGTAAAACCCGATGTCGAATACACATTCATTGTTAGCGAACAAGTAAGAAAGGGATTCATTGCTAGCCCAAAAGTAGTGATTCGCAGTCGGCCAATAGCAGTTCTACGACAATTATTACTCTCCATTTAGGATTAGTCTCTGTTCGCGAACAAATTCAATGTAAATGCGACGACATAAACAAAAGGGTCCTGTATTTTGTCATTATGTTCGCGGACATAACCCTCGGTAATTCAAAAGCGATAAAATTTCGTTCGCAAACAATTTTAATGTTCGCGAAAAGAAAACAGCAAAATTTTGCTTGAGTTGATAGAGTTAGGTAACAATTTTTTTTCCAAATAACAAAATAGGATAGTCAGCGGGCGCAGGTTTGAGTTTACTCACGCATACATTTAATTATGACAGGTGATATTTTACTCAATTTGTGCCGTTCGGTAACTATTATTTGCTGGGCATGGCCCGTCAATGCGATATCAATTTTCAAAAGATATCCAATAAAGATGCTATTTGCCGTAATATTGAAAAATGGAAAGAAGTTTTATCAAGATTTCGTCATAAAATTTTGTAGAAGAGCATTACACTCTGTCATGCTCACGCATTTTATCGTTATCCAACTAAAAGGTCATTTTTAGTGTACCACCAAGGATTACGAGGCTACCACCAATTTTCTCTGAGATTTTACTTTTTCATCTAATACCCCCAGAGAGCATGAGAGAGGGTGGTCTGTAAAGCTCAAAGAACCTTGAGGGTAGCTAACACCACAGAGAACCTTGGTCACAATGTCCGACATATACTAAGATAAGTATTTCTGTTTCATTTGTGGAGTTATATTGTCTATTTTCTGTTACCAAGCGTTCATATATGGCCGCTTCTCTTTCTATGATACGCTTTGAAGTTGTGCTCCAGCCGACTGCTGAACAAATTTAAGTTTCATTGAAAAAACAAGTGGTCTTCCACCGGTAGGCCTAATGTGTAAACCCTAGCGGATGAATATGTACATGTACACATTATGTTCGATTCAGCATGAACAGGCGATCGTGCTAGCAGCAAGCAACTTTTAATGCACAACCCTTATAACCGCTAAAAATACACCTTTGCATGGCTAGCAACAACTTTTATATAATGTTATAGATTTTGGTTTTTGAAGAATTTTTATGAGAATTTTAAAAGAATCGAAATTTAGGAGACTGAGCATGCAGCTTATTTTACTACGCCGCGAAATGTTTCATTTCACAATAATAATGTTTTCAATTTTATTAACTTTTTAAAATGTGAATTCAATTGCTGACTGCGTTTGTAATGCCAAATGTCGCCTAAACGGGATTTAGATAGTTTTGAAATGCTGCGGGCATCCGCTGCACTAATAGCCCACGATGACGTTACTCAGCGAGCCAGCAAATTAGGTGACATAGTATATTGTTGCAAGTGAATCTCGTGGCGGTTTTTCATATATGTAGGTCACTATATGACGGTTTTCTTGTAATTTTGAATAAACGACTTCATAATGCTATCCACAAAGGCTTGATACGTTTCAAATATTTGTTGGATTCTTGTTAACCAAACCCGATTTGGTTAACCCGATTTGGTTATAGTTATATGTATAATAGTGCAACTTATGTAAAGCTCCTTTGTTATAGTGATACTTTCTTAGCAAAGTTTAGAATTTGGATTAATTTTTATATCTGTGGAAGAAATGTGCGTTTTGATGGGCGGATCAGTGAACATCAAAAGCTGAATTTTGAGAAATAGATCTTCCTTGAAATGGCGACGTCTTTAATTTTTATATATATTTTGACCTATTTACCGGCATATTTTGACCTTGTGACGTCTAATCTCTTTTCCATTACATTTCTAAAATTAGAACAGGAAGTATTATACATATTTGTGTTTTATATTGAAAATGGCATCATAATGCATTGATGATCTTAACCCTACACTTCCTGAATTAATTTACTTTTCGAGTATATATAGAGGAACAATTTTTGGTCCCTGCAAGGTATCGGACGCCGATCGCTCGGGTGAAGGTCACGTTTACTAACCATTGAGCTATCTCGGAGCTATTGCTCGGATACTTAAGGCTCCTCGCAAAGCGAGCGAACAACGACATGCGTACTATTGTGCAGTATTTGTCGCATTTACTTCGTACAGCGCATTGAAACATAATTTGTTGTTGTCTAGCAACAGTAGGTGTTAAAGGGTTAAATATGTGGTATGCCACATTTTTAATAAATATGTGGTATACTACATTTTTATTAATTAATAACGAAAGTACCTAATATGTTTCAGTAGCAAAACAGACACGCGGACCACCGCCGTCGTACCAACAGGCTTTGGCGAACACACAACGGCTAAGTCATCCTTTACCGCAACAAATGCCCCAACAAATGCTGTATAATAACGAGAACACATGTAGCAAGGTAAGTTTATATGATATAATATAATGTAGCACAAAATGAAAAGTTTCAATTTATTGCGGTCTATCTGTGAGTCTGTTATCATTAGCGTATCATTATGTAGCATACTCCCTCGTAAGGGAGGGAAGGGTTATCTTTTCAAACTCGGAGCGTCGCCGATCCCCCCTCTTTCTGGAGGTAGTCTGATCTCGCCATGAGGCTCCGCACCGTCGTCCATAGGGGAAATTTTGTCAAAAATCGGCGTAAAATGAGCAAAAATTGGACGAAATTGGCAAAGGTTGGGAACATTGATGAAAATTAGTCCCCAAAAAAATTTAGAGATTTGAGTTCCAAAAATTTTAATTTACCCCCCTCCCTCTGACGAATTCCCTCCACCTGCGCTGAACTCCCTGGGCACGACTTCTTTCCACATCAGCACTACGCCCCCGACCGGGCAACCGCCACCCCCTGCGATATCGGATCTTGCCCATGTATGATTGTCTACAAAGCAGTTATTTAGCGTTCGTTCATAAACAAAGGCATTAATAAAAATACGTTAATGTATTAAACAGAATACGTTTTCTTAGTGAAAGTGTAGTTCTTCCGGCACACGTATAGGATTATTTAACACCAAGCAGTAGGCTGTCTCCTTCCGAAGTTTGGGAGTGTGCTAGAACTTTTTTGGGGGGTGGAGAAGTTTGGACCATTCGAAATTGGGATTTTTGTTCCAGGATACGTATACCAAAGGGTTTTGATCCCAGATTATATAATCTTTGAGGGATGCATACCTGCGAGATCTGTGCCCATGATTATCAGCATAAGAAGTTTTGCTAAAAGCGAAATATATAATTATCAAGTTTATCAAGCTTTCATCACAAACAACGCCAAAAACTGACAGGATTGAACTCAACTACAGTGTATGTATACCTGCTGTACGAAATGAAATGAATACGAGTTGCTTGCGAAATGAATACGAGTTGCTTAGACGTCGACGTATGCACACCAATCCCAGTATCGTTTCTTATCGGGACCTGTTAAACTAGCATTGTGTATACAAGACACAACCTGTTCCGTAGTGGTCTCATCGTAGTGTCAGCGATAAGTTTTCCAAACATCTAATGAAGCATCAATTTTTCATCTTCCAAATGTAAATCGTCCCAATGTTGTTTTTGCTCGAGACCTATTAAACTAGCCTTTTCATTGTATAGGACACATAGCCTGTCCCGTAGTGCTCTAATCTTAGTGCCAGAGACAAGTTTTCGACACACATAACGAAGCATCTGGTTTTCAGCTTGATTTGTAGTAACAGATTTCAGCGTTGTTTTGATCAAGACCTGTTGAGCCAGCTACTGCGTTGTGTAGGACACGTAACCAGTTCCGTAGTACTCCAATCTAGTTCATGACTAAACTTAAGGCGCCCCCTACCACTCCCTTCTGTCATTAGTAACTGGCGATCGCATATTCTGTGTATCAACCATTCGTAATCATAAGAGCACCTAAGATTGGCGTTTGGGGCAACCCATCCAAAACGTTAAGACACAAAATATTGGCCAACTAACAATTGGTTCTAAAATATTAAGTAACGGATTAGTGACTGTTTGACACATGAACCGAAAAACATTCATTTTGTTATCGAACGAAAATACTCCTTTTTAGTGTTTTAAAAACTGCAGACCGGATGTAACGTTAGCGAGGTACACGTATTATCAGTAAAAAACGAAATGTGTTAGCGCAATGGAAAATCGCGGAATGCGAATTGCCGCGTTGTGGGTTGTGAAACCAAATCGTGGCCACACAGCATATAAATGCATTTTGTTAGCGGTCAGACATTACCACGTTTTATAATCAGTCGCTCTGTTTTCGCGAACGAAATTTTTTTGAATTTGGAATAGGCTACTGAAACCACTGCTTTGTTCCCTAACAGCGTTTTGCATATAGTGTCAAAACAGGATGGTAGGAAGCACAGCTTAAGTTTACTCTCGGATGAGTGTCAGAGATCAGGATGGTAGGCAGCACAGCTTAAGTTTACTCTCGGATGAGTGTCAGAGATAAGTTATCGAAATGCCCAACACAGCTTCTATTTTTCAACTTGATTTGTAGTTTAATTGATAATATTGTGTATTAAAACGTTGTATAAGCATATAAAACAAGTTCTACTCTAATTAATTTCCAAAATAAACGCACAGTGCAGCGATATGTTTTAAGGTATTTTCTATTGTAGCGATTGTTGGGCTTTATGCATTTGAGTTGATATCTCATTGCCTGCTTCGTACATTTATTACACCAATAAGTAACATGGAAGAAACTAAACGTCACACAGCTACATATTACGAGTTCATAGATACTTCTGAAACATTGAAAATATTTAATAAATAGCTCTTTGAACGACATTTAGTATGTGTGTAACGTAAGTTCGATCTAGCTAATAAGTTATATATCCAATATATATATTTGAAATTTTCAGGCTACCGGCAATGGAAATGGCTCAAAGGTACCTGAAATCAATCAAAGCGACAATTCTCGCTGCCTATTCGTGGATTCATCAGTGGAATCAACAGTGAGGACGTGTTCACATTGCGTCCAATTCGATCTGATCACACAGACCATGCACAATTTTTTTCCGATCCTAATGGGATACGAATCGGTTGATATAGTGTGAAAAAATATATATGTATACACCTGTATAATGACAGGTGTACAATTTGGTCACCGAACGAATCAGACCGGACGCAATGTGAACTCGGCCTTAGTTTGTACTGTTAATTACAACTCATTTACGACTTCAGACAAGAGGTATGCGTCTGCTGATATGTTCTAGCAATAGTCCTGGGCTGAACATGTGGTTGCTTATGTTGACCGTGCGTAATGTATATTTATTACAGATCTTGTTGCAATGTCATTGCTTCCTGAAGAACACTGCGTTCCCGGTAACATCCATGGAGCTAAAGTATAGCACAATATAACCTTGTAGTAAAATATATTTCGTTATGGTGGCAACAAAACATTCAACTTTAAAACTCTAGCGTTTCACAACTATTTTTACAAAATATTGAGAGGATTTTCAGTTAGTGGTCCAAAACGATTTTAAGCTATTTCGAAGAACACTCCAATTATAATTCCAACATTATTTCTGTGTCGTAAAAATCGGTGATTTTGCTGCTGCGGGTAATGATGGGCTAAAAGAAGAGACTCAGTTAACCACAAGCCAAACAATTCAATTTGCGCATCATTGTAGACATAGAACTTAAATATGAATTAGTCCCTGAAAAGAAACGGCTGCTATAAGTATTAAACTACAAAGCTTTTGGAGTGAAACCTTATATTTAAGAGCCAAAATTTAAAATATCAAGAATTAAAACACCATTGCTTTCACATTTTTAGCGCAAACACAAATACCTCATGGACGAAGAGCGTAGCCTAATCGATCGTGGTCTACAAGCGGCAGTCCGTTTTCAAAACTGGTACCACGAAAGGCAACAGGCGCTGGATAAGAAGAAAAAATTGTTCAATTCAAGTACTCTTCCGATGGTAAAAGATTTATATATATACTCATTTTGGTATCTAATATTTTAGTATTTTAGCATCGCCATATTTTATATCTTATTATCACCAAGGCTCACGAAAATTGGATTATTCTAACTAAGTAAATTGGTTAGAATAGAATACGTTGTACTTTGCCAGATGTACAGCGACACGAGACTCATGATCGGGTAGTATAATGTGCTAGAATACCGAGCAATTACGAATAATATCCTCAGTTGCATTAAACAATTCGACTGCTATTCAACTTCAAAGCTTCTGGCAATGTGTTCACTGGAGTGCACACATCTGGTGAACCTGAAATATATTTATTCATATATACGTATAGTATCAGCACTCTGCAGTCATGTGCCAACACAATAACTCGTAAGTATTTTCCGTAAAAACTTCTTCCAATATTTATCAAATCTTTACGTTATATTTTACAACATATTCACTGGAATTTCAGACCATATCGTTTGAAATATTTAAATGTAGATAAACTTTGAATTAGAGACGAAATAACATTGAATGAGTATTATTGAATAAGTATGGTTAAAAAGATTGCTATAACAGAAGACTATATATCATACAAACTCAAAATCCGAGTTCGAACAGGAGTAGCCGGTACCTCAGCCGAGGGTCGAGCTTCGATCTCCTGTGGGGTCGAGCCGGTCGCCGGGATTTGGTGCGGGAGCAGCGTATTCTCCGCGAGCGGGGAGTGGCCACGCCTGAAATGGGGGTAACCACCTTTTCCGCTATAAGCATGCCTGAACCTATGTCGGTATAACCGAGATAAAGGAGGCGTTTGCGTTTTAGTCGCGTCGTTGTCTATAACTATTTAGCAGAATTTACGTGCGTCAATTTAGCAAAAGCTATTCAATTTTTTCGACTGAACGCATCGCTATTCTTCGCTATTTCAGGAGTACGCCGTGCAGGAAGAACGGTTGAACTATCTTCGCGTTCAGATAGCAGAAATCAATCGCCGGATGACTGCGCTAATGGACTCATCTCAAAAGGTAGAATTTGCATTTAAATAAATTCAGTTGACAAGCAAAATAAAAAAATCAATTGTCAAAACATATTTGGGGTGCATTATAGGGACCGATAGATTCAATAAATGTTCGAGTTTCGATGTAAAGAAAACGTTTTAAATTTCCAGGAAATCTCGTCATGGATGCTTAAAAACAGAAAGGCTTTATTAGTATTACCACTTGTGCATAGCGGTTTTAGGAAAAACAAAACGGCTTGCTTCTCCCTGATTAAATTAAAATATCCAGCCACTGTACCTACTTCAATACGATCAGAATTTTAAGATAGCCTTAAAATGTTAGGAACTCGCCAAAATCTCGACTTACAATTTCGTTGCAATTACAATGTTCACGTTCTAATGACGAACAAAATGCTTTATTGCGAAGAAAGGTGCAAACCAGTTACTTTTCCCACTTTACCCCATATATTTTGTTCGACAACCAGCCAAATACCCAGTTGTTTCTCTATTCCAAACTGTTTCCAGGTGGGTCAAAGCTCGTTGTAAACAAATTTTTGGTCGTTTCTGAATTATAATCTTGTGACGACTAGTATAACGACAGGTTGTTACATAGCTAGGCATGAATATTCTATTTCTGGTATTGCTTGTTGTTTTTCCTTTGTGTCTCCTTTTCCAATTATTAAAGTCAAACCATTTGTACTCTAGTTAGGAATGCGCCCACCTAAGCGCTTAGTATGCTAAAGTTGTATATCTGTTTCATGACATATAAAAATTCGTCACAAAACTCAGAATTCTCCTTGCTGTTCAGAACATGGCTGAGCCAAAAGTAAACCATCGTATAAGTGAAATATGATTCGTCAAACAGTTTGATACATAAAACGCATTCAATGATATAGAAAGAATATTTTTTATTCACTTAAGACAATTATTTATATACTTTTATCTGAAATACTTAAAATTTATGATTTTTATATCCACCTCTGAAGATTAACAAAGCAAAGTAATTGTGTTTTTCCATCATGTGTAAAAGATATTTAATAAGGACAATGGTAACCGTCGGGTGGTAAAGCCTAGTTTACAGCAACAGACCGTTTTCCAAACTCCAGTTTATTTTTACAAAATGCAAAAACACTATAAAAATTTCCAACACTTGACCTACTCACGTACCGCCTTTCGAGAACGACAGATAATTTTGGCCCATCGATGAGCCTCTCAGAAATGTACTAACAACATTGTAGGTGTAAAATTTCTGTAATGTATGTTCCGTTGCTGGAGATACTTTCAAGTCTGCGCATCCGTAATCGCTGGCTAATGTCGAAGTTTTCTGATATTACCAACTATCATGTTAGCTTCAAACTAATAACCCATTCGGTATGCTAGATAGTGATTCTAAAAGTAAGCCACGAAATTATATAAAGTGAGTTGTTCCAGCAAAACCAATTTGGCACAATCTTAACTGCTTTTCTTACTTTGTACCTTACGTAGTCATGCTGTGTACGCAGTGGCGTAAATTATTGTTGACGTGTCAGGTGATTGTAATATTTTTCAGCGGTCACATCGTAGCAATTTGGTATCCCGAAAGTGCTGACCATTTTTAATTTTATTGTACAAAATATTTTCAGGGAATCCCAACGCCGTTTATGGATCAAGCAAATACAAAAATTTCCAAGCCTCCAGATGATCAAGTAGCTTGGCTAAAACAGCAAAATCATCTACTTACATCGGTAAATGAATTGTTCACTCGCCGTCCTGTATTATACATCTAATTGTGTTTTCATTATCATGAAAAATTGTGCTTGAAAGCCTTCTTTTGTCATATGACATGCAGATATAGGTATAACTTGGGAAATAGTAATAACTGTACAGAAATATTGTTGAAATAGTCTGACGTTTAATGAAATATACATAATAGCAATCTCGTTATAAAAAAACTAAGCTTGTAAGGTTATTTTTAGAGTAACTCAAAACACACAGTACTAAAGGCGTTCCTTTGCTCAGGTACGTAAATTTATCAAGAAAACTGCGGGTTGTGTGGGAGTCGAGCCAAGCTTTTACACTTAGTGATTTTTATGTTTGGTTAATCACAGTATTCATAAGCCTATTAAGGAAGCGCATGTTCCCTGACTGTATCGGGACGTCATTCACTTTCAATCTCTACTGACATCTGCTTGCAGGATAGCGGATATAAAAATGATCAAAAAATACGACCTCCTCCCCCAACTCTCCAGGATTTAAACCAATGTCTCTGCTAACTAATAACTTTACAACCGGAGCCTGTTACGATAAAGTTACTTACTTGTGTCTTGTATGTTAGTTTAATATAAATATTTTTTTGAAATTAACTATCTTTGAACTGCAGTAGTTCCGAAAGTGTTCTTAACCACTCACAATATTATTATATGGCCCGAGCTGCGCCGATTTTCTAAATATTAATCGATTTTCTAATGATTTGAACTTGTTTTGAAAAGACCCTACTGGAATATAATCTTGATTTGTGCTAAAAGCATTAGAGACTGTATTATAGAGGCTCCAAAAAACAAGGAAGCCTCAAACAGCCAATTCCCTTTGTTAGATGTTTTAGCTTCCTCAAACGTAATAATTTAAGCTGTATCAAATAATTGCTTACGAAATTAAAAAAATAAAAGCATTAAATCTAATCAACTTAATCATTACACGCATGGCATCTGTTTTAGTAAATTAAACCCATCGTATTGTTTAAGTACTAATTTTTTCGTCTATCCTCCATTGTCTCAATAGTGTCCTTTCCGATACAGAAGTGATTGTATTAGCATATGTAAGGGAAGTGTGCCATTCCGTGCATACAAAATCATCATTGCGTCTCCATACGCATACAAATATTCAGTATAGAGATAATCTGCTTGAACGCGGTCGCGAAGCAACGTTTTGAAGGAGCATTGGCCTAATCTCATATCGCAAAAAAGCTAGGCGGAATCCACTGAAAGAGATGGCGAATACTCTTGATGCAAAGTGAATTCAAAATGTTTGGTCTTATAACAGTAGGAAATGCTGTTGGATTTATTGATCCAGGTAAAATTTGGAGAAATAGCTACCCGTTGTAATCATTTCAAAGATCCAGGAAATCGTATACAAATGTGGTCATTGAAAATGTCCGAGTGAGAACGAGCAAACCTAATTCGACAGCTCATGTTACTTCGTCAACGACAAGCTAACGCTGCTGGTTCAATGATTCGCGAAAGAAAACGGCCCTTGAGATGAAGATTGTTGTGCTATTGTTTCGTCCGACACCTGTCGGCATGCCTGCTTTCCAGATCATCTGTAGGTGCTGCGAAAGAAGTGGTAAATGATTCGTCCACCAGTGCCAGAGTGCAAGCTCCTCGGACTAAAACGAGTTGAACGACACCAAAACTGGCGCTATTACCGCCGGAAAGAAGGCTATATGTGGACGTTTGACAATTTGACTGCAGCGGAAATTGCACTGATTGGTGGTGTATCGATATTTGATTTTACTAACGCAAGTTCTGAATAAAGTTTGAAGCAAAAGTTGAGTTATCAAAACTAACACTTAGTCTTAGAAAATTAAAGATGCCGCAGTAGGGCTTCAGGCATAATTGGGGTCAGCTGGAGTAAAGTCGAGCTGAGGTGTATGCTTGTGGTGCTCGGGTTAAACCGGGTTGAAGTTTAAGTCGATTTTAACATTTGAAGCCGTATTTCTTGAATATGCAAAATTGCATATCCACGCTTGTTTATTTATTTTTGTCTAGCTGTTCGTATTTGCGGCCAGTGATGGCGATCGCCACTTCTCCTTAGTTTCTTCCTAGTATTTAACATAGAGAAAGTGGTGCTGGATACCTATTTATGTATCATGATGCATGCTGAAAGTATACAGTTGCAGCATTCAATCCAGGGCGGTAATTTCCAAGAATTAGATCGTTACAAATTGCTGCATGTTTTATTCGTACCGCATGATATTTCCAGATGTCCATCGCTTATAGATTTGGCGGTCGATGAAGACCTCCTCGGTGTTCACATTTGCTTTAAAACAATATGGGGGTAACTTCGTTCTAGAAGATTTATCGTCGTTACAAAGATGGTTAAAACTGAAGTAGAAGTTCCGATTTTGGGTATTTCACGCCAAACGATGCAACATGACACGAAAATTAACGCGTTACA
>JASANE010028087.1:0-14640 GCA_030248225.1 Trileptium ribeirensis
CGCCGCCCGATGATCGGACTACACCGATTTAATGTTTCATTAAACGCTTTCCGTACTAGGCTTCCATGACATTCACACAATCCATTAAAGCTGTTTGGTGCCCTAGTGGCAAGGGGAGGATTTATATGATATATCTCGTTACGAGAGTTATTGTATGTTCCGATGTAGATCCAAGTTCAGACAATCGTTTGTACATGGCCAGCTACTACGGTCCGAAGTAAACACTGATATAATTTCGTTTGTGATGACACTGTAAAAATTTATGCAAATGTGTTAAACGTCGTTTGGGTGAATCGCTAAATAAAGTTGCTATGTGGAACCCCTGGTCGTTTTTCTTAAACTCGTAACTGTTCTATAGAAAGTCGCAATGCGATTTCAGTTTGAGTTTTGGAGTTCTGTCCCTCTTACGGAATTGTCCAAGAAATGTATGCATATAAAAGTTAAAATTCAGTCGGAAGTGTGGATTTCTTAAAATAAAAATCGAAATAAGAATTTTAACGTAAAGCTACGCACCGAAGATAAATATCATGCCCATGATAGAATAGTGGATAGTATGATTTAGCCAAGTGTTAGATTCAATACTACATAATAGCATAAACTTTTGCTCTTATAGTGGCTGAACCATATCCCAGCCATGTCGTTTTTGCCCAGAAAAATTCATGTATATTTTTTATGTTTTTTTATATTTGAAGAGTGTTTTAATAATTATGAGGTATATCTACAGAACGCTTGAGTAGTATAAAAATATTTAAGTAATTTGGCAGTAATGGTTTTGGTAAAACACATGTCAGGCGCCACGTACCGTATAATATATAATACACTGTTAGAGTTCTAGATAGTCGACAGCGTGCTTGTTTATAGAGATTTCTGTCGATATATTTTGATCTAGCTAAATTATCGATAATGCGAGACGCTGGTGATTCTTGATGAACAAAAACGCAAGTATTTCGTAGAACGTTGTTGCCAGCATTTAAGTTTTTTCACTTCATGTTTTTATTTCAAGTCAGTAAATCTGTGTTATAGGCCTGATAAATTGATGTCTCCTGGAGAGCCATATCACTTAAAAAATTTATGACTACATTCTAGAAATATTGTTACAGTAACAGGCTGGTATGCTTGTGTATTTTCAAGGCCAATCGATATACATAGCGCTTCATCCTGTTACGACAGTGGTTGTTATTGCGAATGGAAATGTATTGGCCTTTTCAGATTTTCTGTTTATTAGTCCATTATAAGGTGCCTGTTGTAGCGCTTGCACCGAAACTTTTTTGCTCTCAAACGAGATATATATTAAATTGAAATGTCACATTTATGATTTCTTTGCACGCAACCTGTAGCTTACTTATGCAGTGCGAGGACTACCAGTTACACAAGTAAATATAGAACTTTAAGTTATTTTTAATTTTTTTTGTATAATTTCTTTTATGAATACATATATTGCGGTGAGACTCATGTACGCTTGAAGACCTAAATAAAATGTGGGCGCAAACATCTGTAATTATTTTTAGTGGCTTATGAAGATTTAAATTTATTTTTAAAGAACTTTTTGTCTCGTGTTTTGCGCTAATAGCAATAAAAATATATTAAGTGTTCAATTCCAGGTATTATTGAAAATCTAGTAAACTTATTTTTAGAACTTTAGCAAAGTTTTGTTAAAATTCCAAGAATTCTAAGCGCTGATCTAGGCCTAGCTGGCCTGGATTTTACGATATATAAGCCGAGGTGTGGTGCGATCAGCGAGGCAGTTGCTGCCTTATTTCGCAGAGGCAGTTGCTGTCATCGACTGCAGAGTTAGCTGCTGCAGTTAGTTCGCAGAGTCAGTCGCGATCGGATACCTCAGAGTAAGTGTCGTTTATTGTCTAATTTATTTCTTAGCTTACAAGCCGTACGGCACCTTGTTATTTAACACTGTTCTAGTTAGGCAGTAGTTACATAAAGCTAAGACTTAGCGCTGATTCCGAGTTTATGAAAAATTTGGGGTTTATTGAGAGCAGACGGGCTGCTCCAAAAATTTACTATTGAGAGCACAGGGGTGCTCCATTTACTAATGGGTCTTTGAGAGCACACGGGGTGCTCCACATTTTTTGGGTTATTGAGAGCAGACGGGCTGCTCCTAAAATTTTCCGTTGAGAGCAGAGGGCTGCTCCAAAAATTTTTTTTGAGAGCACAGGGGTGCTCCGATAAATTTTATTGACAAGGTTGAGCTAAGCTTAAGTCAAAGCTTAGGCCAGATCAAAGGATCCACCTTGTAGTTCATAAAGTTTGCTCAAGGATTAATATAAATTTATTATTTGGATCCTTAGATCCACCTTGTCAATTCAAACAATTCATTACTTTATTGCCGTACTACTATTTATTTTAGTAATATTAAGTTAGGTGCTTATTTTATCAGTGTAGTAAGTGAAGTCCTAGGTTCTGAGTGCTACCATTACGCAAGGTCATTGTTGAACAGATTGAAAAGTTTTATACCCGTTAGGACTCACTTCGCTACGAAGTATTTTGCCACTCGATGTGCTATGTCATTGCTAGGCGATTCCAAGTATTTCGCCGCTCGATTTACTACATCACTGCTAGGCGATTCCAAGTATTTTGCCACTCGATGTACTACATCATTGCTAGGCGATTCCAAGTTTTTCAATGATTTAGTTTATTGTACTATGTTTACCGAACCAGTGATTACTTAAACAAATAATGTTAAGAGAATTACATCACTAAAATGTAATAAACAGGCCAATAACAATTTTGTACAGCCTACATAATATAATTCAGAAACGAATAGAAAAACCATCAGCGTCGTAATCTCTGAAGGGCGTACTTGTCAATCACACGGTACTAAGTAAAAATGTTTCTGGAATTTGTAACGTAGTTTTTCATTCCATTAAAAAAGCTTATAGCTAAATGGTGAATTAGGACTGCCTTATCGCAGATTACGATCGAAGCTTGCTTAGGCGCATCTTATCTCAACTAAGGTGGCCTTCAACATTTGCGAACTTCGACACTGAACAATATCTACCAAACAGTGTATGATGTTCATACCCAAGAATTCTGCCAATGATGTAAGCCCTTAATAGACCTGGATATATTATAATTGCTCGGTATTCTTGCTAAATAAATGTGATGCCATGCCCCAATTAACTCTTTCGCCTGCAGTAGTTCCACGACCACCAAATACGTTGCTAAGCGTTGTATAAACTAAATCCGACAAATACTATACGGATGTTACCGATCTTGTGAAGAGACTTTTGGATCACTGCACTACAGCTCCGAAATAATTTAATGGTCAGTGAACGTGAGTTGCAATCCGGGTTCCATTCTTCGCGGTGACGTACCTATATTTGCAAATTACAACTTAATCCCCGGTCATTTAAACGCTTAATATTACGACAAATAAAGTTCGCGAAAAGAAACCGTGACTTCAACAGAAGGTGCACTGCTAATTCAGCTAACATTTGTGTAAATATGCTAAACAGCGTGAAGAGTATGCTTTGCATGTCACCGTGGCTTCACCACAAACTTTCTAGCAGGACGAATAACTAATCCATTCACAATTATTATACACTATGCGCCTCGGTCCGTGAATTTCAAACTACCGTAATAGTTGGTGCTTTAATGATAATTGAAAAATAATCAATAGAAGGTGCACTGCTAATTCAGCTAACATTTGTATAAATATGCTAAACAGCGTGAAGAGTATGCTTTGCATGTCACCGTGGCTTCACCACAAACTTTCTAGCAGGACGATTAACTAATCCATTCACAATAATTATTATACACTATGCGCCTCGGTCGGTGAATTCCAAACTACCGTAAGAGTTGGTGCTTTAATGATAATTGAAAAATAATCAATAGAAGGTGCACTGCTAATTCAGCTAACATTTGTATAAATCTGCTAAACAGCGTGAACAGTATGCTTTGGATGTCACCAAGGCTTCACCACAAACTTTCTAGCAGGACGAATAACTAATCCATTCACAATTATTATACACTATGCGCCTCGGTCGGTGAATTCCAAACTACCGTAATAGTTGGTGCTTTAATGATAATTGAAAAATAATCAATAGAAGGTGCACTGCTAATTCAGCTAACATTTGTATAAATATGCTAAACAGCGTGAAGAGTATGCTTTGCATGTCACCGTGGCTTCACCACAAACTTTCTAGCAGGACGAATAAGTAATCCATTCACAATTATTATACACTATGCGCCTCGGTCGGTGAATTTCAAACTACCGTAATAGTTGGTGCTTTAATGATAATTGAAAAATAATCAATAGAAGGTGCACTTCTAATTCAGCTAACATTTGTGTAAATATGCTAAACAGCGTGAAGAGTATGCTTTGCATGTCACCGTGGCTTCACCACAAACTTTCTAGCAGGACGATTAACTAATTCATTCACAATTATTATACACTATGCGCCTCGGTCGGTGAATTACAAACTATCGTAATAGTTGGTTCTTTAATGATAATTGAAAAATAATCAATAGAAGGAGCACTGCTACTTCAGTTAACATTTGTGTAAATATGCTAAACGGCGTGAAGAGTATGTTTTGCGTGTCACCGTGGCTTCACCACAAACTTTCTAGCAGGACGAATAACTAATTCATTCACAATTATTATACACTATGCGCCTCGGTCCGTGAATTTCAAACTACCGTAATAGTTGGTGCTTTAATGATAATTGAAAAATAATCAATAGAAGGTGCACTGCTAATTCAGCTAACATTTGTATAAATATGCTAAACAGCGTGAAGAGTATGCTTTGCATGTCACCGTGGCTTCACCACAAACTTTCTAGCAGGACGATTAACTAATTCATTCACAATTATTATACACTATACGCCTCGGTCGGTGAATTACAAACTATCGTAATAGTTGGTTCTTTAATGATAATTGAAAAATAATTATGAAATTAAAGCAAACACAATAACCTGACAAACTGTCTTGCCATGTAGTACATTTGTAATTAAATCAATCGCCACAAGATGTAATTCAGAAATGAATAGAAGCTCGTTTGTGCCGTAAGCTCAGCATCGCAGCTTTCAGCTTGGACTAACACAAAAATAGCAAAGGCACAACTAAAGGCGCTATATATTTTCGGTAAAATAGAATAGCGATTTATTATTCTTTTCTATAAAGTTGCGGATTTCATACAGAAATTGCTTATTTTTCTCGAATTTAGTGCACTAAAGGCCTAACGGTAGTTGGAACTATTGCGTCCAACGAAAACGATAGCTACTAAAGATATTCTATAAAACTACTT
This sequence comes from Trileptium ribeirensis, assembly GCA_030248225.1. Lineage (NCBI taxonomy): Eukaryota > Metazoa > Nematoda > Enoplea > Enoplida > Thoracostomopsidae > Trileptium > Trileptium ribeirensis. The sequence goes on from JASANE010028087.1 coordinate 5,262, forward strand.
ATCAACAGAGGAATAACTTATATTAGTCTTTATTTCATATGGAAATCTAAAATTTTTATTAAAATATTTTTTAAATTCTTTTTGCGCATGATTTTGAATATATACATACAACACACGTATGGATGCCCACCCCACGTGAAGCATCAGACCCCCTCACGCCGGAGGCCAGTGGAAAATTTTGGCAACACTTGGTAAATGTAGGCTGACAATTAGCAAAAAAGCGGGTGAAATCGACAACAAAAATGGATCGTCGACGAAAAGGTCATCAACTTTTTCCAGCACGCTTCTCTGCCTGGATATGTCCTGCCCTCCCCAAGGGCCTCTACCTTCCTGAGTTGATCACTTCCTCCCACACCGATCCCGTCTGCCCTCCATCACCATGTATAACATAAAATTTAGGTACAATCTCCTTTAATTTGACTGTTACCAATCATGTTGTTTCTTCGTAATCTGCTGCAAGGCGAACTGTTATTTACAATTTCGTTTATGTCATCGCTTGAACTGATTGAATAGGTGGTAATGATTATTGGCGACTTTGTTAGTGCATATGAAGGAATGCAAGCGTTAGCCGCAGAAGCCGATTCAGTAAAGTGGAGTCACAGGATTTTTTTCACGAATGAATTTCGATTGTATTCAGTACTCTTAATTTTTAGTTTCCAAACTATTAAAGTTTCAGTGTTTGGTCTAGTGTCGTGACACTTCAAGTAGTAGTAACACAATTTCTTTACTATACCAATCTCGAATGGTTCTTAGATAACATGTTGCATTACTTACTTAAGCACAAATACGTGGTATGGTTATATCATTCATATAAGAGATAATAGTTACATCTTCATATACTTATATATTGCCCACATTATGTTTAATTTCTAAGAAAGATTCAAAAATTTTGTCTCCCTTACTAATAATTTGGTATATGGAATATTATTTTGCAACTCTTTTCAAAACACATAAACTTTTGTATCATTCACAATTTATTTCCTCTCTACTGTCGTGTCCAATGATCAGAGAGCTTCATCATGTCACGTAGCCTGCTATTATTCTAAATTCCGAATTATATAAATCAAAATGTGTCGTATTAAACCCGACACTCTATATTTTATTTAATAAAATATCTATATATTAAAACATGTACACAATTTATTTTTCTATATTTTATTTAATAATATACCGAATATCGAACACCATTGATAATTTAATGATTTGTTGCAAGGAATCCTAACAACATTGTTAAGTATATTGTTAAGTGTCTTTAATGTATAGTGGTAACTAATGATAACTAAATTAGTTTTACAAACACACAATTACCATTTTTGTAACATATTCGCAACTCGTAAGTCACAATTTTCATTTTTTTATTTCAGTATATATAATTATTAGTTTGGTGGTAGCGTTTGGATATTTTGCCGCAATATTTAGTAATACATGCATATCCGATCAATTTTGTTATATTGTCACATCAAATTAATCAGCAATTTTGTTATATATATATCTATGCCAAAGTTTGATATAGATATAAATAATTATATCAAACACAGCGGTTGTCACGTAAAAGTGATAAAACGAAATAAATTTTTGAAAATAATGTTTAGGTAAATGGGGTTGAATTAGGACCATGGGAACAGGACGGTATGCATTGACATTGACTTATATTTTCGATCTGGCGTAATTTTATACTAGGTCCAATCTAGGTCGCGCGAATTCACAACTACCGTAAAAATTGCACGACATTAACAATATTTGGAGGGTTGAATTAGGACCATGGCAACAGGACGGTATGCATTGACATTGACTTATATTTTCGATCTGGCTTAATGTTATACTTCCCGTCTGGCGTAATTTTATACTATATACTCCAATCTAGGTCGCGCGAATTCACAACTACCGTAAAAATTGCTCGACATTAACAATATTTGGAAATAGGAGAAACAAACATAAAAAGAATCTTCATGCCTAGCAAATGTAATTAATAGCCATTATACTAGTCAACACAAGATTATACTGCAAAAACAAGCAGAAACTATTTTGGACCGTCGACGTCGCAAAGTTCAGTTTGGACATACCAAAAGTAGTAAAAACGCACAACTAGGTGACCATATCTTTGCGGCAAAATGGCATAATGGGTTATGCTTCATTTCTGTAAGGCTATGGCTTTGGTACTAAAATTGCGTATTTTTCTCGAATTCAGTGCACTAAAAACCCAACGGTAGTTGAGAAGATTTTGACTAATCAGAAAAGCATTTAAGAAAGTGGCATTGCACCCTGAAATACAAAGCAATACAATATAAATGTCTAATAATGAATTTTACAGAAACTAAAACAGAAACTAATATATATATATAGACAATACACTCGGTGGCTTAGGTATACAAAACAAAGATACCGTATTATACTATTTTGTTGCAAACATGTTGTCCAGTTGTATTTTTCCTAGGTGAAGGTGCGGCACCAACGAATTTCCTTCACTGACAATTTTATTACATAGCTAGGTTTCTTTATTTCCTAACATACAGTTTTTTCTTTTTCCATTTTGTTTTTCGAATAAAATAAAATTTCCCATTTTCATGGTAGTTACGGTTTAGCCGGCTCATTTTGCCTCGGTATAATATATAGCGCCAAAAACTGAATAGTTTACTGTTGAGCAGCCAATATTATTGCAATATTCTTAGCTTTTTTGTTATTAAGGATAGCGTATATACTAACCTATTTTAATTACAATGGCGTTTTCATACAACATGGTCGCTGCAGTAGCTTACGGTGTGCAGTTTTTGCACCCTCTACTATGTGAGTCATACAACTTTGGGACTTACCACGTTTGGGGCTCCAAGCACGTATACCCACCTTGCATAAAACATCAAAATTCTTTATGGAATTGCTAAATATTTAAATCAGACAGCCACCGGCCGCCACGCTTATATCGGTAGATTAGTAGGTTTTGGAGCTTTTTACTCAGACATCAATTGCTTGCCTTGGATTAAAAACCGCTGCGTCACATTTTTTAACCTTTCCACATGAATTAATTGTAAGGAACTACACAAGGCGAGCAAATAACACAGCATGCCCAAAGGCACGCATCGCATGGCAGTGCACTCACTGACAAATGTGTAACTGTACTGTATATTTTTGAAAGGTTTAAAAATTCTAAATTATTCTGATTGATACATTTGGGAGTTACTTATAATGCACCCAGTCGTTTCATAGTACAAAAATAAAGTTATATTTATTTTTACTTTTTCAAAAATTAAATTTTTATGTGCTATGTGCGAATTTTGGAGGATATTACTGGAGCAGCGCAAACACAAAAGTTTACAGGACTAAACTCGTAATTGTTGTCTCTTTCATATGACGCCAGGGGCGGCGGGACGATTTTATAAGGGGGGCTACAGACAGGCAGACCTTTTTTAGCAGACCTCAGCAGACTAGAATTTTTAAGACATACATGCCGGCAGGTGGTTAAATTTCGATTTCGACAAGCTAGTATAAGGGTTCATAACGCTCCGAGTTTTCAGGGGGAGTAACTGGGGTCCGTGCAGAGGGGGGTGGACGGGCAGAAAGTTTTAGGGGAGGTGCTTCAGAGGAGATTGCTGAAAAAGTTGACGACTTCCCTCACAAAGCCCCCCTTCCCCGAAGACAAATTTTTGTCAAATATCCCTAAATTTTTGCTAATTTACAGCCTGATTTTTCCAAAATTTTCCGCGCGGCTTCGTGGAGAGGTGGTGGTTGGGTGCGGCGCACCAAAGGGCGGTGGAGTAGTACCTTCTGGGGTAAACCAGGGACTAGGGGAGGGGACCCAGGCCTCAGGATGTAGCCCCACTGAACACCTGTTTAGGCATGTATTATATATATCCATAACCATTCAATATCGTGTATCGTGAACGTGGCATTAAAAATACCCTACAGCAACACTATTATTACACGAAGCGCCTTAAGAACAAAGCATCCAATTACCATAAATACTTCAAACCAAGAAATGCTTGTTTTATAACGCAAGAAACATTCAAACCATCACATGGGCATCACAAGAGGGGGAGCCGCCAATCCCACAACTCTACATTTTACGGACAAACGTGAAAAAATTAACTGGTGGGTTATACCAATATGGACGTAAACGCCCGGCCCTCCATATTTTTTGGAGTTTCTGTCCACTTTTGAAGAGATTGCGACATCCCCAAAGCACCACGTTAACGTTAACATAATGTTAGCAAAAAGTTGGATCAAAACATGTTAAACGTGACGTAGCAGATAAAAGACACACGATACAAATTAGCCACGCTTGACGACATCTATCGGGCAAAAATATGTAATAGATTATTAATAAATCATTAACGGGCTATGACTGTTACGACTATTTTTGCTCGACGCTGGTAAACTAACAAACCGCCTGGAATACCACTTGAGACTGTGTTGTGATTGCTAACAGTTAGTTTCTAATGCTAAATGCTAGTTCTTCTAAAAATAGAACGTCATGACTCCAAAAAGCGCGACTTACATGTCTATTATAAATCTCTTTCTCTGGTAGTGGTGCAACCAAAATTTGTGACACGTAGGAGGACGTTTTTTGCTGAGAGTTTTGCGACAGGGGCGAGGTGATTTTTCTAAAACTTTTCAGGGTACTCCTAATCATTTAATTATTATAAGTGGTTCCATTTTTAAAGCGTGTGACCCTGGTAACAGCATTTTTAAGACATACGCGTCGGTGTCGCATGATATTTGTACTCCCGTGATATTTTCCCCCTCAGCGTATGGTATTTTTACCCCCGTGATATTTTTGTCCCGTCATATTTTCCCCCTCAAAGGATGATATTTCTACTCCCATAATATATGTACTCCCTGTGGCCCAGAGGATTCCTGTCTATGTTGTTACACAAAAAATTACAAGACAATGTTTAAGTCTTCCTTATATTCTTTCACTCTAACTTGTATCTTCTCTCAAATATAACAATTTTTGGTGTGAGTGAGAGAAGGCGAACTACTTTTCCTGGAAATTCTATTATTTTCACCTTCTCGAAGCAGTTCAACAAATGATCGCGCATCTTCTCCTGATCGTACACTTTTGTCTCAGGTCGTTTCACCATTAAGATTTGCGCAGCATTCGCAATATCAAATAATCCACAATCTACGGAATCCATCTGGCGTTGACAAGGCATAACAGCAACTTTGCTCTCCTTGTTTCCTTGTTTCAGCTCACCATAAATTTGTCTCAGTTCCAGTGACAGCTCTGGAGTTAAATTGAAGTCCAGAGAGTCATAAATGAAAATATCGTACCCGAAACTGCAAGAAAAAACCCAATGGTTTCCAGACACATGGTGAATCTGCGCTGACTGCTTAGCTTTTCCGATCGAATTAAAACCCCCGGCTTTTGACGACAAAGAATCTTGCAATCCTGCAGTGTTTTCCAACTTGGTCGGTAGATGTTGAGCCGCAATTATGTGTTTATTATTGAGCCACTGTCCGGAACTCAATCTGCCTCGCAATACCCGTGCCTCACCACGTTTCCCCATTAGGAAGTATCTGGCTATACCTCTGTGTGTAAACATCGGTCAGAGTTCGCAGTGAAATGCACATAAAAGTCCCCGGAATGTATCTCTTCCGTAACGAGAAGTTTTCATCCACTCCCTTGAGGACAGGCACTTCAGAAGACCCTTTGCAATAAAACAAAGTATTCAATCCATTAACTTCTTTCACAGCAAATACTTCGCATTTTTTGAAGAAATTTCTCCTTAAGACCTTGTTGTTGCATTCCTCTGGATAATGAGGATTTTCATAATTGCCGCTAACTATATGGGCAACAATATCATTCTGTTTGTTCCATATTTAATCTAGAAATAAATACAATACAGATATGAATGAAATTATCAAAGGAGGTACAAATATCACAGGGGTACAAATATCATACGTTGAGGGGAAAATATTACGGGGCACAAATATCATGCGACACCGGCAGGATCTTCAATATGTACATGACGACCAACCGTAATACAGGCGGTGTCATGTTTGCTCTCCTAGTTATGTAACACCGGATAATATTTGGAATCAGTTGAAGAATCCCCCCGAACAACTAATGAGGGTAATTGTTCCACAGAGTACCACGGGAAACGTGTTATATCGTAGTACTACGGCAAAATGCTTAGCTTTAATAGTGCCCCTTGCGAGAACCGTTGGAATAGACGGTCTGTTTTAATGTATCAGCTTGCAAATTTCGGGAATGGGGGATTGTTAAATTGTGTACACAGGGGGATTCTTAAACTGATACAATACTTCAGGATTTGGCCCCTCTGGCTATGTAAGTAACGCCAGGGTTAAATGGGGGCAGCAACACAAAAATCACATCCAGATCGATCCATACATCGTATACTTTCATTATTGAGCCCTCATGCGAAAAGGTTCGACAATCGTGTAAATGACATTTTAAAACATTTAAATGAACACGTGACATTTAGAAACAATATATATTTGAATAACACTGTTTAAAAATCACATTATTTTTTTCTTCAACCCAACTGATGACAGTATATATGCGAGAAAACAAAACAAGATAATTCACATGATCTTAACTATGCAAAGCAATATGAATAACCGTCACACGCCAAAGTTAATGTTGCAAGTATATAGATATATATTGTAGTAAATAAACTAACTAGGCAAAAAATTTGTGAGCAGGCTATAATCAAAACAAAAAAGTTGCAGATCGATAATTGATTGGAACTCACTGTAACAACCACCGGTCCCCATGGGGCAAACAATATTTCACAGACTAAAATGTTTTACTAACTGAAGCTATGAAAACGCAAATGCTCTCCATGTAACAATTTGTAGCGCAAGCAAATAGCCGTATTTACATTTAGAAAATGAGTATTGAAATAGGCTTTATGCCTTTTATTACATCTGTACTGACTCCGTTAAGTTCAATAAAATATTACTCATAAGTGAAGCACATGAAATGTGTTATACCAGATTCCAAGTGGAGCATATTTCCACAATTACCTGGTAAAACATGTACAGTCCGAAAGATTAATTTGGTATCACGCTTAGTTATTAGTTCGATGTAAGACTATTGAACACCTAAAACAAATCAAATATTTAGTAGAATATATACATTAACCGGTCCCCTTATACCCACTTTGTATTCCCACAAGCGTCAGCTATTGTTATTATTATTGTTTCAGTTCTGGTCTGGTTTGATATTAGCGCCATCATCATTATAATACTAACTGTGGCGTTGTTGCTGTTCTGGTTTGATACATGATTTTTGATGTTTAGCTTAGTTAAATGGCTTTCAAATTTTGTACAACCAAACACCGACAATGAATTCAATACTAACAAACAGCGATGATACACGACATTTAGCGCTTTCATTTGTCATTTTAATAATAAAATCAGCCAAAATACTCGGGACCAGGAAATGCAAGATAATAGTAATAATGAAGCAAGCTGCGGCCTCTAGTTGTGTTCAACAAAACGTTGTCCTGGTCATGAGACACGAACGGTGGTAATGAACATGTAAGCCATGACAGTGAAAATAGAACTACAACTATGCTACGACAAGAATTTATAGCAAGCTGCTAAATGAACATAAATTTTATAAATTAGTTTCGTTAATATATATACCTATATTTGTTGCTTGATCGCTAAAATATATGAATCAGCTTTATATATGAAATCTAAATATTTAGACGCCTAATAGTATGCAAACGATGTGAGGGAATTAAAAATCACATATATATTATATATTATAGCTGCCCATTGGGCAATGGGTTACATCTCCAAGTTCCCTAATCCATGTTTATCCACACCTCTCCCCGGAGCCCCGCTCCGCATCTGCCACACTTTCGCGCCAAAGGGGGAATTTTAACAATAATAACCAAAATTGAGGAAAAATTGGCGAAAAAATGAGAAAAAATTGGGTAGAATGGGGTAAATTTATGGTTACGTCATGGATTACCACCTTCCGAAATGTATCCCACTACCAGCAGCCCCGCTTCCGCATCTCACCCACCTTCGCGCCCAATGGAGAATTTTATTAATAATAAGCAAAATTCAGGAAAAATTGGCGGAAAAATGAGAAAAAATTGGGTAGAATGGGGTAAATTTATGGTTACGTCTTGGATTACCACCTTCCGAAATGTATCCCACTACCAGCAGCCCCGCTTCCGCATCTCACCCACCTTCGCGCCCAATGGAGAATTTTATTAAAATAATAAGCAAAATTAAGGAAAAATTGGCGGAAAAATAGAAAAAATTGGGTAAAATGGGGTAAATTTATGGTTACGTCTCAACTTACTACCTTCCGAAATGTATCTCACTACCAGCAGCGCCGCTTCCGCATCTCACTCACCTTCGCGCCCAATGGAGAATTTTATTAATAATAAGCAAAATTCAGGAAAAATTGGAGGAAAAATGAGAAAAAATTGGGTAGAATGGGGTAAATTTATGGTTACGTCTTGGATTACCACCTTCCGAAATGTATCCCACTACCAGCAGCCCCGCTTCCGCATCACACCCACCTTCGCGCCCAATGGAGAATTTTATTAATAATAAGCAAAATTCAGGGAAAAATTGGCGGAAAAATGAGAAAAAATTGGGTAGAATGGGGTAAATTTATGGTTACGTCTTGGATTACCACCTTCCGAAATGTATCCCACTACCAGCAGCCCCACTTCCGCATCCCACCCACCTTCGCGCCCAATGGAGAATTTTATTAATAATAAGCAAAATTCAGGAAAAATTGGCGGAAAAATGAGAAAAAATTCGGTAGAATGGGGTTAATTTATGGTTACGTCCTCTGGATTACCGCCTTCCGAAATGTATCTCACTACCAGCAGCGCCGCTTCCGCATCTCACTCACCTTCGCGCCCAATGGAGAATTTTATTAATAATAAGCAAAATTCAGGAAAAATTGGTCGGAAAAATGAGAAAAAATTGGGTACAATGGGGTAAGATTAATGGTTACGTCTTGGATTACCACCTTCCAAAATGTATTCCGCTTACGAGCAGCCCCTGCTTCCGCATCTCACCCACCTTCGCGCCCAATGGAGAAATTTATTTAATAATAAGCAAAATTCAGGAAAAATTGGCGGAAAAATGAGAAAAAATTGGGTAGAATGGGGTAAATTTATGGTTACATCTTGGATTACCGCCTTCCGAAATGTATCCCACTACCAGCAGCGCCGCTTTCGCATCTCACTCACCTTCGCGCCCAATGGAGAATTTTATTAATAATAAGCAAAATTCAGGAAAAATTGGCGGAAAAAAATGAGAAAAAATTGGGTAGAATGGGGTAAATTTATGGTTACGTCTTCGATTACCACCTCCCGAAAATGTATCCCACTACCAGCAGCGCCGCTTTCGCGATCTCACTCACCTTCGCGCCCAATGGAGA
>JASANE010028088.1:0-14289 GCA_030248225.1 Trileptium ribeirensis
GCTAGAAGTATAAACGATAAATCCCATATCGACGAAACTACAAAACACACACTTACTACCGCTAACGGATCATCTATTCCATAGGATTGTTCAATTAATCCCGAAGATAACGTAATCCCATATCGACGAAACTTACAAAACACACACACTTTTACCGCTAACGGATCATCTATTCCATAGGATTGTTCAATTAATCCCGAAGATAACGTAATCCCATATCGACGAAACTTACAAAACACACACACACTTTTACCGCTAACGGATCATCTATTCCATAGGATTGTTCAATTAATTCGAACAGAACGTAATCCCATATATCGATGAAACTTACAAAACACACACACTTACTACCGCTAATGCAATCACCCATTCCCAAGGATTGTTCAATTAATCCGAAAGATACGTTATCTCATATCTACGAAACTGGTACAAAACACACACTTACTACCGCTAACGGATCATCTATTCCATAGGATTTTTCAATTAATCCCGAAGATAACGTAATCCCATATCGACGAAACTTACAAAACACACACTTACTACCGCTGCTAACGGCAATTATTCTCATTCCATAGGATTGTTCAATTAATTCTGAAGCAGAAATGTAATCCCATATCGACGAAACTTACAAACACACACTTACTACCGCTACCAATTCATCATTCACATAGGATTGTTCAATTAATCTGAAAGATAACGTTATTCCCATATCGACGAAACTTACAAAACACACACTTACTACCGCTACGACCATTCTCATTCATAGGATTGTTCAATTAATCCCGAAGATAACGTAATCCCATATCGACGAAACTTACAAAACACACACTTACTACCGCTAACGGATCATCTATTCCATAGGATTGTTCAATTAATCCCGAAGATAACGTAATCCCATATCGACGAAACTTACAAAACACACACACTTACTACCGCTACGATCATCATTCCAAAGGATTGTTCAATTACTCCCGAGATAATGTAATCCCATATTGATGAAGCTTACAAACAGCACACTAACTAATCGCCAAATGGTATCATCATCATAGGATTGTTCAATTACTCCCTGAAGATAACGTAATCCCATATCTACTAAACTTACAAAACACCACTACCGCCGCAACGGATCATCTATTCCATAGGATCGCTCCAATTAGAATTCTCCTGAAGATAACGTAATCCCATATCGCTAACTTAATACAAAAAATAATACACACTTACTACCGCTAACGCATCACTCTATTCCATAGGATTGTTCAATTACTTCGAAGATAACGTTATCCCATATCGACTAAAACTTACAAAACACACACTTACTACCGCTAACGCATCATTATCTTCATAGCAAATTTGTTCAATACGATCCCGAAGATAACGTAATCCCATATCGACGAAACTTACAAAACACACACTTACTACCGCTAACGGATCATCTATTCCATAGGATTGTTCAATTACTCCCGAAGATAACGTAATCCCATATCGACGAAACTTACAAAACACACACTTACTACCGCTAACGGATCATCTATTCCCATAGAATTGTTCCATCGCTCCCGAAGATAAATGTACTCCATATCGACGAAACTTACAAAACACACACTTACTACCGCTAACGGATCATCTATTCCATAGGATTGTTCAATTAATCCCGAAGATAACGTAATCCCATATCGACGAAACTTACAAAACACACACTTACTACCGCTAACGGATCATCTATTCCATAGGATTGTTCAATTACTCCCGAAGATAACGTAATCCCATATCGACGAAATGAACATCGCGGTCTGCAATTAGCACTGCCATTGTAGTCGCCGATATTGCTTTGAAGAATATGCTTGCGACACCATTTTGCGTAGAATGACGTACAGTAGTCGGCGTTCGGGTTGCTGAAATTTTCCGGCGGTCTTAGTCCAATTTGCTCACATCCGCAACTGCGAACAAACTGATCGGCCATATAGAATACTTCGCAATCACCACCAAACTCACTTCGGTCTTCGCAAAGATGGTTTGCTTTTGGAAACGAAGTTTTGAACTGGTACATCCCGTACCTGCAACAAGATTTTCTCACCTAAGCCTACAAATGTTTTTGTTGGATGTGAACGATCGTCGGATGCGCAGAACATGAGGAACCATATGCCCGGTAACCGCATAATAGCACATCGTCTCTGCAATGCATTGCTGGAAATGTTGTCCATATTCGTTGTAATCTACAGTCCCGGTCAAAAAATTAATGCAATCGAAAACGATCGAAATTGCAATCGATTTAAATTTAGTTTAATCGCAATCGATAGAAATTTGGTTTAGTGGAAAATAATCGAATTTATAAAAATTCCGTAAATTTTATAACTCATAATTTTATTGTTTGAAATTCAATTATCTTGTTACATGACCGTAAACGTCAGATTTTCAACTGTTTGACTGGCCTGCCCATTCCCGGATTTGACGCTCCGAACTGCTTTCCGTGGTGTGTGCTGAAGAAAAAGCCTAGCGAAGGAAGTCTAGTATTTTGGAACAACTGAAGAACTTTATTGCAGAAGAACTAGGTCTGAAAATTCAAGTGCCACAAATTTCACCTTGTGGTTGAACATAATTTTAGCTATTAAAGATTTGCCGAAACCTAATTATTTGCGTTTGGATTATTCAGTGTCCGCTCATAAATTTAACGTAAAAGTGATATCGCAAACAAATCAAACATACAGTTAAGATCTTAGTTAAATTTGAATTATTCTGCTTTTCTTTGCGAATACCAAATATTCGTTTTCAAAAATTTCGATAATTTTTATTGAATTTTCTCGAACTTTATAATTGTTTTATTTGAGTCGCACAGTAATGTGTTAGCGATTAGTTCTGCAAATTCTAATTGACCATCTTTATACGAAACCACAAAATAGTAAGGTTGGTGGGGTCACGTTAAGTTTATTTGCGCATAGCTACCCGAAATTCGCGGATACAACCCGCAAGATAAATATTTGTCAAAAGATGTATGACAATTGATATCCGATTTCAATTTCATGCGTTGCGTCTTTACAGTGTATTTAGCCCTTGATAAATATTATATAGATTGCTGTATATAATGCAGGAGCAAACTTAAGGTGCGCCCCCTACCATCCCCTTCTGTCATTAGCGATCGCTTGTTCGGCATAAACATAACAGAGAACATAAAATTGGGGTTTTGGGCAACGCATCGAAAACGTTAAGTAACAGAAAATTGTCCTATTAACAGTTACTTCAAAAACATTAATTACCAGATTTATGACCGTTTGGCATTTCAACTGGAAATTTTTTTATTATTGAACGAAAATTCCTCCGTTTAATATTTTAAAGCCTGCACATCACATGTTAAGTTCGCGAACTACACGTATTATCTATAATAGAACGAAATGTGTTAGCGTAATGAAAAATGCGAAATGCTAGTTGCCCCGCTGTGCGTTATGAAACAAATTTGTGGCCAAATAGCAAATAGGTGCATTTTGTTAGCGAACAGAAATTACACGGTTTTGCAATCAGTCGCTCTGTGTTCGCGAACGGAAATTTTTGAATTTGAAATTGGGTATTGTAATCAATCTTTTGTTCCTAACAGCGTTTTGTACATATTGTCAAAAGGGAATGGTAGGGGGCACAGCTTAAGTTTACTCATGCATAAATAATCAATAGCTGCCATTACCTACGAGTAAGCGGAATTTCTTAAAAACTTACTAATGTAATTGACAAATGATATCTTGTGCCGTAGTTCATAAGCAATGGCTCGAATTGAACCGGGTAGCGTTCAGGAAAAAGTTCAACAACGAACGATGACCATGTTGTATTCAGCTGTTCTCTGACGGCGTCGTACGGCTGACGAACCATCAAAAGTCGTCCCCCGCTCAGTCCAGGATGTTTTTGCTTCCCCAATTTAATGCCGATACAATTGTAGATATAGCCGTGTTGAAAATTCCAAACCTCAGCGGTTTTGTTGTTGTTCGAATCACCCAGCAGCTTACAATGATCGAATGCTATAGACTCATATTTGTCAATGAATCCCGGGCTGGGCCCTTGACAGTCATACGCCAGGTAACGGAGAAGCGCTTGAATATTCGAGATATTCTGATTGATCATGTAATCCTTGAATAGCGAACTCAAATGCAATGAAAAACAATATCACAACAACAATACTTACAGTAATGTATTAGCGAGTGACCCTAGCAAATATAAAGTAACGATTCTGTCTAAAACATTTTCGATCGACATGGAGTGCCTACGGGTTTTTCGGGGTTTGTCGCTAAGTTAAGATGAATATACATTATCATTGGAGTAGGGGCTAACCCCATGAGGTATGGACTCGCCCTCCACGACTGGTTACCCGACCACATCGCAGGCGCCGAACCCATGTACCACCGAACCCATTACCGAAACGGAGCTAGGGTGGCTTCATCTATAAATAGCATTATATACGATGCAGATGAATAGAAACACTAAAGCACACCGAAAAACCAATGTTAATGTCTTGCAAGCAATATATAACTGAAGACAAGACATTTTGGAATTTGTCGTTGATTTAAAAATCTTAACACATGAAAAGGTATAATAAAATCAAGTTAAGACATAGATCAATTAATCGTATTCGCATGCCTGATAACCTTATAGATACTCCTTGTAAGATAAAAACACGTAATTATATGCCGAAGTTTAAAAATCGATATTTCTGGCAAATGGTTGATGAAGAAGTATCGGGTACGAGTGGCTGCAGGTAAGTGGCTTTATACAAATGTGTTGTCAGGAAAATTGGAGATCCGAAGCGCCATTCTGTATCGTGGTAGCAGGGTAAAAATGAATATGCCTATGTCGCGAAATATGGACTGCGATTCACTGGAACCCGTATAGCCAGGTTTGGCAAAGAAGCCTTAAAAAGCAGTTTTTCTGCAATTTTGACCCGGAAGATGTTGTAGGAGCACTTCGCTTTCAACCTAAGGACATCGTCAGCGCTTTCGAATAAAAAAAATTTCTGGAAATCCGGCGATGACAGAAACAGACAAAAAGAAGTCTTAACGACGTTTCTCCCATAAAAAAAATTTCTCGAAATCCGGCGATGACAGAAACAGACAAAAAGAAGTCTTTACGACGTTTCTTTCAAGCGCCCTCAGTAGAAACTCCGTCTGCTTCGCTCGCTCCGTTGCAATAAGCCAAATTTTTCATTAAACTGTAGTTTTCAGATTGTCTTGGACTAGTACCTATGGCAAAAATTGAACTATTCCAAGGTGACGGTTATCGTTGCCTACAACTTGGAACAACATTAGGATGTTTCCATCTTTGAGTTCAGGAACTAGAGAGGTCAGACCTAGTTTTCGCCGAATTAATGGCGGCGACAGATAGTGTAACCTAATGGGAAGAAAGGCAACATTTTACAAAGTTACAACGTTAGAGCGTGGATGGTTGGGTTCAAATTTAGCAAGAAATTTTGTCAATTGTCCTATGTATATCAATGTTAAAATTAACGATTACACCACTCTTTATGATGTTTTAGTGTATCGATTGCGCAATGACAAGGAGGTTGTCCGTCTTGAGTTATAAGCCTTTAGAAAACATTTTCCATATTTATAAACACACATATATATAAAACTGTTATGGCTAATTGCAAGAAAATTTGTTCTCTAACGGCTAGTTGTTAGAGATTATTGTCTCTATTGGCTATATATATAAGAGATAAAAGATTCTTACAACCATGTGCTAGAAATTTTAAACACGACGAATTAAAGGCAATAGTATCTAGCCGTCGTTTGCAAGAAACTAAAATATATAGCCAGCCTTTAAAGGTTTTAGTCTCATGCAAACGGTTGTCAGCGACACAACAATCTACTTTTTGCGCTGATTCTGTGAAACCTGCATAAAGTTGTTTTAACAAGTTTTCCATGTTCACAGTTGAAAATATCGCTAGAATTGAAACTGTAGCTCCAAAATTTGTTAATGTGTAACAACCAATGCCATGTTTCAATCATTTCGGTTGAATGTCAAGCAATTTCGAATTAAAAAAAATTTTACAGACAACGCGAAGGTGAAATTTGAAATAAATGCTTCTATCTCCCGGTCTTTTATCACCTGAGTGGATTTAGCTAAAATGTTTTCGCTTTACATTTTGTAAAAGGTCAAATTTTCAGAGAACCATTACTTGAGTATCAGCTTATTATCACCTAGGCTGATTAATAGGAATCTTGAAGTTATCGTCCATAACAATGTAACAAGCAAAGTGATTTGGTTCAAACTTTGACAGCATAAAACAAACATATATATCATTTCGTCAGGCATAACGCCACAGAAATATCCTCATTGACTAGATAATTAGCGGATCTGGCAATTTGGTAGCAAAACGTCGCGACTAACGCCGCTGTTTCTTACAGATTCCAATGTTCCTCAACCCAAGAACTATCACAGCGAAGCATCTGGTTACGGTTTTGGTGACATACAGTTGTGCATGATTAGTTTTGTTTGCACAATTTTGATATTAAAATAGCTTTATTAATTTCAATGAAAAAAAGACACAAACCCAAGTAATGCGGATCTATCTTGTTAACCTCAATTACTGTCATCTCTAATGAAACAGACTATGTAATAATATAATAATCAAAGTGCTCCAGTGACGACCTACTACAGTGAACGGAGGAAGGGTAAGTTGATGCCACAATACAGCAGGCTTATGGTAACCTTGAGGGGCCAAAGTGTAATGCATGGTATGCCATTCTCGATATACTAAAAATAAGCCTTCGGCTAAGTTTAGGTCATTATGAGACATATACTAAGACTAATTCGGAGGGAGCGGAGCTGCCACCCCCACCCCTTAAGGTTACCATAAAACAATGCTAAGCTAAAATATTTAGCAAGGCACAAAAAAGACGGCGCAATTTATCACAGTGTAAACTAAACAAAACCTTAATCATTCGATCGTAGCGCAGCAACTGATCGTCATCGTATTGTCGAAGCTGGTCGCCTGAAAATTAACTGTTGTTACTTGATCACAACGACAGTTTCAATACTCAAATAATTAAAATCCAACACAATCAATAGTAGTTAGTTATGGTGCTACATTATGTGAGTCAGAAAGGAATCGAAATTCGTTTAATGCACCGTCGTTGCACACACCTACAGATTGGACATAGACAAAAGTAGGAAAAGGCACTACTGACATTTGGACAGGGCTGGCGTTCAGCGATACTACGAGTGGAACACAGGTCCCGCTTTATTACATCGGTGCTCCAATGATTAAACAGAACCAAGGTAGAGGAGGAACAACGTATTGCAGCTTTCAACCATGTAAACTGCAGAACTCAGTGGTAAAGGTGGGAGCATTGCATCACCTGGGAATTATAAATAAGTTGAGTTTCGGTACTAGTGAACAAGAATCACCATGAAATCTTCAAAATCATAAACCCAGACTTAAAGTTTTAGTTTGACAAACTAGCCTACATTACTAGTGTATGACGGATTTAGATTTATTATAGGGACAATGTCAATACTGCTGCATTTTAAACGAAGCGTTTTACAATTTTTTGAAATCCACACTTTAATTTCCTTTGGAGATATAATTTTTTAACAGGTACAGTTTTGTCTGATTCGGAAATACTCGTTGCTAATTCCTTATTTATACTATTTCGCTATAGGCAACTTAAAATTTACTGCACGAACAAAGCACATCAAATTAAGGAAAAATTTGAGAACACCGCATGGAACGAGTATCAATGTATTTATGAAGCCAAGCCAGATTTCCCAGCGCATAGTTTAGTGAATAGAATAGGCACATGAATGTCGAAATTATGCTGGTTCTCTTGGAATTTCTTACTTAACTTTTGTATTATTTTTTGAACAACATAAATAAACACTGTTAATGAATACGCTGGGTATTTGCTAACTGAATAAATCCATTTCGAGTAGTTAGCGTGTGCCATGCAGGCTGATTCAATGGTAGCTAGGCTACATTCCAGTGTGCGATAACCTTGAAGAACTCTCTAAAGAGCTTGCACGTTCGAGGCTTGAGGTCCCAGCAGCGGAGTTAGCCAGGGTATGGGGAGCGAGGGCTGTCGGCTTTTGGCCTGTTAGAAGTTTAGTCGGTCCACGAAGAGGGGGCGCAGAAGTGGTATGACGCCTTAGAGGGAATTCGGAGCACCTGCCAGGATGATCTAACGCCTCAGGGGTGGGGTAAATCCGAACCTCCTCCCCGTCTATAAGCATTTATTGATTAAATAGATTGATCATTGGAATAATATATGGAATACACCCATATTTTAAATACGAAAAAGCCAGATATTTAAAGCTCTGGCTGTACATTACTCGGGTCCACTCCCTGAACCCTAAATAAAAGTGCACGAAATAGAGAGCATATATATGCACAGCTCCAATTGAACAATATATTGTTTTAATTTTCAGAATTTTAAGAGTCAAGCCACAATTTAGTATCGGCGGTTCTTGCTTATGGAAATTATTGTGCATCACTTGTCATATTCAATTGATCCATGCTTTATAAAAGAGCTATTAAGATATTACCCCAGATTTTGCAGATGCACTAGGCTTCGCTCTCACAGTACAGACCTCGGCATACATGCTCAAGATCCAGATGCCAGGGGGCAGCAGGGTCCTCGGGGGGGGGTGAGGTGTGAAGCCTTCGGCCTCCAAGAGTTTTTTGGGCAGTAGGGGCGGGAAGGGAGGGGGATTCCGCACTTCCAAGGATTTAGTTCAGGTTACTTTTCTCAGGGGCTACCGTGCCTCTTTATGCGCACGCATGGATCTTAAGCTCTGGCTCCTATCCTGTCTCCAGACGTCACGGAAAACTCGGTTCGGAAAGGAGGAAAGGCGGTCGAGACATTAGCCTTCTTAGGGGTCAGCCGGCCGGCGGAGGGTTTTGGGGGGTGCGGTGCCTTTGTGGGAAGGCGTGCAGTTGCAGCACCTGGCACGGGAGTGCAACCCCTCGAATGGGTGTAATCCCTTTACCTCCTTTTCCTCTGTGAGTGTAAATATATATATTATAATGAGAATATATTGTTGCTTTTAAAGCTTTTAAGAGAGAAACCTATTTAATATCGATAGTTCATGCTTTTGGAAATTATTGTGCTATACATCACTTCTTATAATCATGCGTGTAGCTCTATAAGACAGCTTTTATTTTACCCCAGATTTTGCAATTGTACTAAGCGTGGCTCTCATAGTACAGACCTTGACATACATCCTCAAGGTCCGAGACAGAGTAGCCGAGTCCTTAGGGGTATAAGGCTTTCGACCTCCTAAGGAATCAGGGTGGTCGGCCACAAGAGGAGGAGAGGGGGACTCGCCTGGCCCTGCGATGCCGCGAAAAGTGCATACCTATGGGTTCGGCGCCTCCAAGGGGGGTTCGGGTGACCTTTCTCAGGGGCGTAGCCGCGCCCACGTAGATAACATTCTGCCTCTCCCAATGAGTATATGTGGATCTCTAGCTCTGGCTGCGCTCCAGTTCTTCAGACATCAAGGAGACTCGGTTCGGAGGGGGAGGTAGGGCGGTCGGGGCATTTGACCTGTTAGGCGGTTCAGCCATTAGGCGGTGAGAGCGGGTGGAGGTAGGTGCGGTACCTTAGGCGGAGGGAGGTTGGAGCTCTTGTCAAGGGGTCCAACGACTCGTGAGGCTCGGGGCGGGTAAGAAACAACTCCTATATCATTCCATGATAATGTAAAGGTATATTGTGATGAGAACAACGTTGCTTTTCAAACTTTTACGCTAAGCCGATTTAAATGTCGGCGGTTCTTGCTTTTTGGAAATTATTGTCCAATATATTATTTGTTATAACCATGTTGGTTGCTTTATAAAACAGCGTTTACGAGAGCACCCCAGATTTCGTATTGTGATGAGAACAACGTTGCGTTTCAAACTTTTACGCTAAGCCGATTTAAATGTCGGCGGTTCTTGCTTTTTGGAAATTATTGTCCAATATATTATTTGTTATAACCATGTTGGTTGCTTTTCAAACTTTTACGCTAAGCCGATTTAAATGTCGGCGGTTCTTGCTTTTTGGAAATTATTGTCCAATATATTATTTGTTATAACCATGTTGGTTGCTTTATAAAAGAGCGTTTACGAGAGCACCCCAGATTTCGTATTGTGATGAGAACGACGTTGCGTTTCAAACTTTTACGCTAAGCCGATTTAAATGTCGGCGGTTCTTGCTTTTTGGAAATTATTGTCCAATATATTATTTGTTATAACCATGTTGGTTGCTTTATAAAACAGCGTTTACGAGAGCACCCCAGATTTCGTATTGTGATGAGAACAACGTTGCGTTTCAAACTTTTACGCTAAGCCGATTTAAATGTCGGCGGTTCTTGCTTTTTGGAAATTATTGTCCAATATATTATTTGTTATAACCATGTTGGTTGCTTTTCAAACTTTTACGCCAAGCCGATTTATAATGTCGACGGTTCTTGCTTTTGGAAATTGTGCTATAACTTGTTATTATAAATTGTAATTGTTATAACCATGTTGTTGCTTTATAAAAGAGCGTTTACGAGAGGACCCCAGATTTCGCAGATGCACTAAGCTCGGATTTCACAGTACATATCTTGACATACATCCTCATGGTCTGAGGTTGCAGGACGGTATCCGGATCGACGGGGCTATGAGGGCTTTGGCCGCGTTGGGTTTTCAGGGCAGTGGAAAGGGGTGTGCCGTTTTTTGCACCACAAATAGTGTATGCCTACAGGTTCGATGCCTTCGGTGGAAGCGTGTAGCCCGACACTCGGAGTTAACCCCCTACCTTCCTCCCTATGAGCACGTATGGATCTTGAGCTTTGGCTCTGCGCTTCTTAAGACATCTTGCGTGGCTTGATTCGGGTCGGCTCTAGAGCCGAGCCTATAGCCCAAATTCTTGCTGTATTATATGTTGTGTTATGATCTGATATCAATGCTATGGTTGTCAATAGTATCTGACCAAAGCTTCATTATTTGTACACCATAATTTGACCCTGCCTCTGAAGTGTATCTCGTGACCTTGTAAAAGGAATAATACAAGGTAACAATGCCACGATGTACCATGTAAAATTCATATGTTTATTCTTGTAAAATTCTGGGACAAGGTTTCATCAATAAGTTATTATTCTTACAATTTTCGAAACACGTTTTAGTGCAAATGACACAGTGACACAAGATTTTTCAAAACTCTAACCGTTATAATAGCAACAAAAACATATGCCAAGTGCCAAGGTATAATAGCCACAACAACACATGCCAAGGTTTTAGGAAAAGTCCTGAAGAGATATATAACAAGCGAGTTTCCAAACTTTAGCAAAGCGACTAAATTTTAAAACATATATTTTTAATATTAATACAAGTTATGCGTATGAGCTACAATTATGAGATGCTTTTTTCGCCAGTAAACTTAAGTTGGCTGTGCCAACCATCTTATTTTATAATATTCAATATCGCATCGCAAACACTAACTACGGGAATTGCTAACCATTATTCGCTTTTTCGTTGACCAAAAATTATCAAATTCAAGTCCAAGAGCGAGAGTGAAGTTGGCAGAGATCAAGTCCAGAAGATATGCGCAGTCATCGAACAGAACTTTTGCAATTTTTAATTTGCATAAATTCGGTTCCCTAATGCCAAATCCATTTCATTTAGATTAATAATGTTCGCGAACAAATTTAATGCAAAAGTGACATCATAAATAAAGTCAACAAATCGGTCCTACAGTTAAGATTTCGGTGCTAGAAATAAAAAATCCAGTATAATTAAAATTCTACAAATTTTCATTATCACTATTTTCGGTTATTTTTTTGAACTTTCACGAACGCAAATTGAATTAATTTCAGTCGCAGGGCAGTTAGTATGTTCCTGCAGATATTTGCGCCGAATTGCAATGTACCAGGAAGCGTTCCACATCAATTTTTAAGCAAAATATGATGATTAGTGGAACCTTATAAGTTTATTCGTGCAAAAGAAAATTCACTTTTTTTGTTTTTATACAAAACTTATCAATTGAAATAAGATTTAATTAATATATTAATAATAAGCAGAAAGCAAATTTGGCTACACTATTTTTTAATTCTATAACACAGAGCAACTTTAAAATCATAAATTATTTTCCCAGATTTCATTATGCGACATAATAATATGTTGACGAGGCATATAGAATGACACTTCATAAGCAAAATCTCATATAAAAATTGCAGTGTTAAAAAGTATTTTAAACCCTGTAACTCACAGATACTGCTACGTAAAACAAAGCACGCCACGTCGTATTGGCAGTCGGGATATGATTTTTAGGCTATTATTGAAGAAAATATACCCTTTCAGAAACAACCCCCCCCATTGTGGTGCACCAAATTGCTTTGTACACTGGTCTCTTAATTTACGTTTCGTTTCAGTTTGTTTTATTACCTATTGCAGCCATTATCTTCCTCTCCTATTCGCCCGCCTTCGAAAGTTATTCACAAGGCAGTCGGGATACGACTTTTTAGCTATTATGATACCTTGGCACTTGGCGTATGTTTTTGTGGCAATTATAACGGTTAGAGTTTTGAAAAATCTTGTATCACAGTGTCATTTGCACTAAAACGTATTTAGAAAATTGTAAGAATAATAACTTTTTGATGAAACCTTGTCCCAGAATTTTACAAGAATAAACATATGAATTTTACATGGCACATCATTTTACGTTGTTACCTTGTACTAACTATGTAATTCGGGAAATTTTGTTACAACTCACATAATGCAGGATGCTGGAATTTAATGTTTCTATCTAAATTTTGAGTTTATGACTCGCCACTTTTCCTACGTATATCCGTGTTTATTCGGCTGAAGACATCGAACATGTTACATCAATAATTAGCGTGTATTTTGGATGTTTTCGAATTCACCTATGCCGTAATTGAACCAAGTTAGCTCAAATATTTACAGCACTTGCCAGGGTTGGGGACGAGGGTGGGGGAGTAGTATTGATAGAAGAAATGTTAAAAAGAAAAAAAACAAGCCGAATTTGAAAATATTTGTCCAAAAAAAAACACACATTTTTTTATAATACACGCTATAACGGGGTAGAGTTTACTGGGGTTGTGTCAATGTTTCAAAGGGGATAATTTTGGCTCGGTGAGAGGGGGTGATTACACAACGCTCATACTTTTAAAACAAGAAACCGGTGTACAATCATTGTGGGACCTTATTGACACGTCTTGCCCTCTACAGGTGATTTAACATTTTTTGGTTTGATTAAATACTGCGAAAATGGATGATGGATAGGTTTTTCCTTGCGCCGATTACAAAAGTTTGGTTATTACGAGGTTTCAAGGGTTTTATGGTCTGTGAGTTGGATTTCTAGTATACGGTCGATATTTGTTTGATCGTCTATAATTATTATTAGTTTTTTTCGATACGCTGACCACAATGATTGATACGCGTTGTTCTCTTCGGTCCACATAATATATAGATTTTTGCGACATGATTAATAGATGCTGCGTGGAACTTCTGTCAGACCCGCCTTATTAGTCTTTAGGGGATCCATGAGTCTTAGAATATAGATCAAATAGGTGATGACACATTAGAACAACTATATATGAAATCAGGTTTCGCCAGGGTTAACACTCTTGACTAGTAATATATCCGTATCTCAGTTTATTTTCCGCGTCTCTTAACTTTCTAAAAATGGCTTCACACGCGCAAATATTCAGCGCCGAAATATATAAAAATTTATGCTCTAGTTTTGATTAAATTTTAATTAAAAGCATATATTTTGAATTTTTGTGATGAATTTAAACGTGTGAACACTGGTCAAACTTTTGCAGAATATTATTTTGAATAATGAAATATTTTGATTTGCCGTATTTTTTATTACAATTTTGACTCGAATTTGCATAGAACAAAGATGAAAATTTTATAACACTTTTAGTGAGCAACTTTATATTAAAATCTTTCAGTTACGGCAAATACGTTTAGTCGCTGTTCAGCGTTATTTGAGTTGATCACTCATATAAATTGTATTCTAAAACCGATATTAAACTATTAACCTCATATGCGACAAAAGTCCAACGTCTTTGATTCCATGTGCACCATCGCTTAATTTGGTCAAATTGTGTTTCTAAAACTGACATTAAACTATTAACCTCATATGCGACAAAAGTCCAACGTCTTTGATTCCATGTGCACCATCGCTTAATTTGGTCAAATTGTGTTTCTAAAACTGACATTAAACTATTAACCTCATATGCGACAAAAGTCCAACGTCTTTGATTCCATGTGTACCATCGCTTAATTTGGTCAAAATCGTGTAGCACAATACGTAACTGAACGAAGTAAAAAAT
>JASANE010028089.1:0-10278 GCA_030248225.1 Trileptium ribeirensis
AATAATGTAACACCCTGATGGCTATGTCAAAAATCCGAAAACGCTATTATACCCTTACAGATGTGTCAAAAATGCGAGAACGCTGTCATACCCTTACGGGTGCGTTAAAATACCGAAAATAATGTAACACCCTGATGGATATGTCAAAAATCCGAAAACGCTATCATGCCCTTACGGATGTGTTAAAATGTCGAAAACACACCAAAACGCTATCATGCCCTTACGGATGTGTTAAAATGTCGAAAACACATCCTTACAGATATGTTGCCCAGTCGAAAATAATATCTTGTTGGCATAGCGTAAAAGGGATTACTGTAGATGATGGCTCCGTACGGAGCGTGATCCTGCTGTGCACCTTATACTACTAGTATGTCTGTATTTATATATACAATAAACATAAGTATGCATGTATGGTAAACATATATACATATAAATAAGAGAATGCCCATGACTCACCACCGCCGACCTCCGCCGGCGGGGGGGCAAAACCCCTGTTTTTCATCTACTTGTATATTTATTAGTATTTTTAAGCAAAATTTATCCCCCAAGTATAATTTTCCTCCGAGAATGAACATGGGGGCCTCCCGAGTTCCCCCTTCACTTTCCGGAGGACTGTGAACAGGCCAGTTATGGTATGAGACACATTGTGCTTCAACGTTGGTCATCTCAGACACCCCGTCCTCTCTATCATATATTTCGCAAATCTATGGATTGAGACCGCGTCCTGCTGGACTGAAAGTCCGAAAACGTAACACCATTGCCTAAGATCACGAATTCTCATCGTCTGGACGACCATCGTAACATTTCACTTACTTCAGCTTGCTCAACAGTTTTGAAACGCCTTATTTAAAAAGGATCACCGGTTTCTCGATAAACAATAATCTCACACTCTGTAATTTAGCATAGATCACTCAGCGGTCAGTCCATGGTTTCTAACGTTCTCAAGTCCCAGGAAGCTCTCACCGCTGCCTTTAACGGTTCACCACTACCGGGATATAATATACATTGAGTTCAGAAAAGCGTTCGATAGCATGCCTTCTAAACACGATGCAATGCTCCGAAATACGTGGACGAATATTGACTTGGTTCTCAGACTCCCTAACTGGGCGTCACCGACTCGTAGTCAGCTAAGGAATTACATCATGGATTGCTGTGCGAAGTGGAATCCCCCACAGAACAAATATCAGGGCCGAACTGCTTTCTCATTTATACCAACGGCCTCGTTGATCGAGTGGACACCCTTGTGACATCGATCCATTTGTTTTCGAGTACAACGACGCATCGCTTGCGTCACCAACTGCTGCATTCTTCAGAATGCGCTGTCTGAACTCGAACTCTGGTGCGAAGATTCACTGTTAGCTTTACAGCTAACCAAGTACCACACGCTTCATGTCAGGTAGACTCACCAATTCACTTACAACCTACAAGATTGTGATATGCGTCAAGTTTCATTAGTCCGGTGACGGTGTCATCGTACCTGCCGATTTGCGCTTGTGGAACATATAGAGAAACAAGCATATAGGGGATATTCACCGTACAGTTGCGTCCCGATCTCCACATGACATCAGACTACTATATAAAGCGCACGTACGCCCAGTTCTCGAATGCGGTTCCGTTTTGTAGTTCCCTCAGTACACGACTCTTATCAACAGGTTGGAGAGTGTGCAAAATCTCTGCCTGCATTTCAGCAACTACAATCCGAACAGCGTCGTAAAATGCTTGTTCATGCTTACAAATAATAATCAGGCAATTTTCGATCCTGACAACGTGTTTACTCGCACCCCCCCCGGTATGAAGCTAGCTGTGCAATACTCACGAACAAACGTCCGCGCTCACACTTTCAGCTTGGGAGTTGTTCGATCTTGGAATACTCTTCCAGATAGTATATATCGTCATGTCTGACAGTGTCACCACATTCAATAGACCGAACCGTATGTACTGTCACTATTTCAGTTGTACGCTGTGCAGTTTTTTGGAGATGGCAGTTACAATTGCAACCGCTTTTAAGACAAATTTGGAGGATTATTTTTCATTTAGCATCAATTTACAGTAGCAAACCAAAGCCTCTGATTTGGCTCGTCTGACTAAGACTTGTATTCCTGTAATTTGTGCCAGTATTCCTTCCTATTTCACTTATAAACTTTCAGAAACAGTTTCATTCCTTAACTTTCTTAAATCACCATTTCATCAAGGATTTTGATCCTTGAGGTTTGGCTAACCTAACATTTGTATTTTCCTTGCAGTTGTGTATAAATGCAGGTTCAATAATAGCAACATTAGAATTAAAGTTATTAACGTTGGTTACTGTTAGTATTTCTTCACCAGTACCTATTAGTTGTTCTTTGAATTATAACCAATCCTACTATAGATATTAATTAACTAATTAGAATATAAGGAAAATGTTTAGATCTTCAGATATGTCATATCCGTGATCAGCAACATCAAAAACCCCCTTGTGCTTTTTTCATTTCTGAGTACTTTAAAATTTTCTAAAAATTAGATACGTAATTGATAATTTGTAACTAGCAGATTAACCAACAAGATAGATAGATAGATAGATAGATAGATGATAATACTTGGGCATAACACATAGACAGTGTGCGCGCAGACTCACAATACTTGGACCATTGCGCCGCCCAAACCCAAAGATGATCAAATCATTCAACCCTCAGAATGAACCTGACCAGTTTGATTATATCCAATCTTGGGGCAAAGTTAATATCTATAACATTTTTTCCAAATACCTTCTTGCGTAGTTCGTAGAACTCCCTATATTCCAAAATAAGATTGGATGCAGTACCATCTGCTACATGACACCACTCACAGGATCTATCCCCAATAAGTCCCATAATACATTTATGTTTATTCAGGAGATAATGCCTAGTGAGTAGCCTACAGGCTGTGCCAATCCTCTTTTTGTCCAGCATCCGTATCCGTTTAATCATTGCCCAATTGTATAATGGTAAAAATGTCCTTAGTTGCCTGTAGGACTGACTACGTTTCCATCTTTGCTCCACATTTTCCCAAATGCGATCCTTAACCCGAGTGGACAATGTCTTGAACGCCAGGCCTACAGCCGGTTCCGGACCTATGTAGGCCATGGAAGCTGCTTTTTTGGCTAGATCGGCCGCAATTTCGTTCCCCATATACCCACTATGTCCTGGTATCCAGAGAAGGGTAACAAAATTTGTTTCTCCAAGTTGCTGCAACTCCTTTTTACAACACTTTATCGATATCATTCGATCCAAGTTGTTATCTAGGGCTTTGATAGCCGCTTGGCTATCACTGTAGATAGTAATAGTTTTCTTCTTTACCCCCCTACTTCTTAACTAAGAGACGCAATTTTCAATCGTTGAAAAACCGTACAATTCTTACCAAGGGGTATAACTATATTACTATGTCCAGGGATATAGAAGCCAGCCCCAGATCCAATATTTTCTTTTTCATGCAGTATCTTAGAACCATCTGTAAAGCAGTTTATGTCCATAGAATTCAAAGAGACAATGTTGCGTGCCTCAATTCTATCGGTGATTATACTGTCCCAGTTCTTATCCTCAGAAAAAGTCTTCCAACAGTGATCAAGAGGCATTTTTGCCTCTGTTACAAGCTCTGAGGTTACTTTTTCAATTACTGTATGCCCTTTTACATTTAAGGACTGCCAAGATTCAATACTTTTTAGTCTACAGTAATCCAATATTGCTGCCTGCAGGCATCTTTTCGCTATCGGCAATAGTCCCAGGATAGTTTCATACCCTCCGTTGGAGTGCTTCTCAAGCATCCCGTGATGATCAGGAGAGCTAGTCTCTGAACCCGAATTAGTTTTTTCCGAACAGCCTCTATGGTGGTTCTATGCCACCAAACCAAGACCCCATGCATCATACCACTCAATACTATCATTTCATATAGATAGATGAGGTACTTAGGTCTCGCACCCAATTACGCCCTGCAAAGGTTCTACATACCATTAGATTCCGTATAGCTTTGCTGCATGCATTTTCCAAATGTTTATCCCACATTAATTTCTTATCTAGGATCACTCCTAGGTACCTGACTTCACGGCTATAAATCAGTGGAACTCCATCCAATCCAATATAAGGAAGGGCCTCGACATGCGCTTTCGAGTAAAATTTATTACAGCAGTTTTGTTTGGCTGTAGTTGTAATCCATTGGATTTGCACCACGTATATACTGACGCATTTAAGTGCAGTGCAGATTCTTCGGCCAGTTACCCCAATATTTGAACCACTTGCAACAGTTCATTTACAACAAAAACTCACAGTAGAGGTGATAGCACTCCGCCCTGGGTAAACCCCTATTGACTCTTATATTGACCGTGGAGCCAAGCAGGGATGGAACTTCCGTCCTCGATTTGACCATATTCTCAATAAAGAGACAGATAGGTGAAGCCACATTAAGGCTTCTGCGTGCTTTGCCTATAACTTTGAAAGGTGTCTTATTCAATGCACCTCCTATATCCAGAAAGACTCCCAGCATTGACTTGGACATATTGAAGCCCTGTTCTACATGACTTACAATGTTTTGCAACGCCGTTACCATGGATTTTCCAGCAATATAAGCATGCTGATTTGCACTAAGTTGGCTCCCTGGAAGTACTTTTTCCCTTAGAAATCTATCAATAAGTCTTTCTATGTTTCTATGTTTTTTAACATAAACGAGGACAGGCTTATTGGCCGATAGGCCTTCGGGTCCAGATAAGAGCACCCGGTTCATCAGTTCTATTACCATTACTATCAATCAGGGCACTAATATCCTTTTTTCTTTCACTCTTAAAAACTTTGTGCATTCTTGACATAGCATTAGTGCTCACGACATTGTCACAAAACTTACGCCATGATATCCGTTTTGCCATGCGTATAGCATATTTATACTCACGTTGCTCCATTCTATATCTGTTAATCATCAGTTGTATTAAACTTGATAGCACGTCGATATAGTCGCCGACTTCTGGCTCTAAGGGATTCAAGTTCCCCATCCCACCAATTCGGCTTGCGGCCTGGCCCTACATGTTTATTAACATTTTTAGGTATAGAGCTAGTCGCAGCATCAATAATAGCCGTTTCTAACTTAACAGCAGCAATATCAAGATCCACTTCTATACAGCCGATTTCGGTGCACTCACACATTCTTGATACTAGTTTTTCCAAGAACATGCCCTTTCAAACTTTCCTCGGATTTATCATCCAAGTACTTGTGCTATAGACCTCGCCATATCCAAAGCAAACATATCCGTGATCAGAGAAGGAATTTTCCACCGATACATACCAGTCTTGCAAGTCAATTCTACCCATAGTGAGGGTTAAGTAAAGAACTTCACGCCTAACTGCATTTACAAACGTTGACACTGTCCCAACGTTAGCAATCTCTAGTCCCACAGTAGCAATATAATCCAACAGCGCTTCCCCTCTGGGATTGTTGTTGGTGCTTCCCCATACCACATTGTGTGCATTGGCGTCACACCCAATTATAGCTAAAGATTTTTCCTTATGCTGTGCTCCACAACATTCCTAAGTTCCACAGTGGGAGGAGCATCTGGTGCATCATAAGGCAAATACATTGATGACAGAAGAATCCTTTTACTCCCGCTGCCAGTCTTAACCTGCATCGTAACTACAGTACAATCCCTAGAACATAGATGTTCCAGAAATAAACCATGTGCATCCTTAGATAACAAAATTGCAGTCCTCGGCTGCTCATCATCCCTTTTAATATAGAAAAGATTTATATCCTTACCTCCAATCCTATGATCCTGCCTTTATAGATGTAGGGCTCCTGTATTAAGACTACGAAAGAATTCAAGCTTTTAATCCTTCGATTAAGTTCGAGCATAGCGTTAATGCAATGCTGCAAATTTATTTGCAAAAAAATTGACCAAATTCATTTTTGATGATCTTAATTGGTTAGGTTACCCACCTCAGTATCAACGGGAGCCGTATTAGGGGCACCCAGCTGTCAGGCGTTGATACGAGTACACTCAAACCATGGGTTGAGATTATATGCATTTTTCAATGCATCAAAGGCCTCGTCGTTCCAACATTAATTAACCAACAAACTATCATGTTTCAACATCTTCGAATAGTACCAAATTCGGAATCACCACGGCGAGATGTAGTATACGCATCAAAATAATAGCTTAGTATATACTAATTATATACTCTGAAAATATGCTATTTTTTTCGAAAATTCTAAAAATAGTCTGACACGCTTAACTACATAATTATTCATTCCTAATTAACTAAAACAAATTTTGACAAAAACTATATCTCTTGCACGTGATGGCTTCCAAACAAAAAAATTTTAATCGGCCCAGCAGTCATTGAAGAGTTTGAGGGACGAACGGACGAACAGATAATGGCGATTTTTCCCTCTGACGAAAACAAGTACCCTTCGCTCCTCACAACAAAATGCTATTTCTGCAAAGTAAGCGATTTTTCATTTCGTCTTATGGCTACCGGTGCAAAACGAACAAAATATGAAAAGAAGCCTGTAGAAAAGTTCGGCTAAGGCAGAAATAAGGATTCAAACTCCAACGACTGAGTTATACCTGCCCGAGTAAACCTGCAATATTCAGGGTTTCACTAAGCTACATTTGGTGTGTATACTTTTGTACACAGTATATTTCATACATACTATATTATATTTCACAATCAAATATACTGCAGCTAAGCTGTTAGCCGTTAGGCAAGTACACGTCGGGTGCTGCACGTAGGTGCGATTGTAATTTCGGCAAGGCGACAGTAGAATACACCCTACAGAACGGCCTGCTTGTAGGTTTTCGACGCCGAAAAGGCGAGTTGCGACCTCCTGCATTTAAACCCGCAATCTGGCGCGAACTAACCATGCCCGAATTCAAAGCTGTGTGGAGAGTTGTGTCACGCGCTAGCATCTGGTGCAAAAGATCCTGTGGATATCGAGAAACCAATTCGTCACTGGAAGATGTGGGCCAAGAAGCGGAGTTTTTATCGGCACATCGTATTTGTATTGCCCACGATCCTATCTATGAGCCTGTGGTCCTTGGGCATACACGCACAATTGGCTTGCTTATTATAAAATTAGTAACAAAATATTGTTCGCGAGGTTTAGTCAGCTGTGTGCCGTGCGCACACTTCGTTTGATTAAGTCTTTGATATCAACTGCACAATGCGGTAGACCCATTCGATAGTATCTGAAATGAGAGAAACAAGGCAGAAAAATGGGTTACGCTTCAGGCAAGCATCCGGAACCGCGGAGCATGTATTTGTACGATGCTGTTTTTGTCGCAACGACCCAGGGGTAGCCCATTCCATGCCATGACAATGCGATGATTGAAACAGTAGAACCTTTTGAAATTTCGGAATGTCCGAAGGTTTCACCTTGTAGAGAGGTCCTCGAGACGTAATGTTGATCCAAACTTGTCCATCCACAAACAGTAGATTATGTGGTACAACAGTATCAAATCAGCACGAAGTCGTCGTGTTTCAAGCGATTGCACCTATAGTTGACGCAAGCCTTTCGGTTAGTGCACATGCGGATATTGGACAGCAGTTTTGTCACTCGGCGTTGAACACCTTCGATGTGCTTAATGTCTTTCTTCATATAGTGATTCCAAACCTGCGTAGCGTACTCTAGGTGTTACCTGATCAATGTGCTATGCAATTCCAAAAGCGATGACTTAGTTATATGCCACATGTGCGTTTTGTTATTCCTATTTGCTTGGCGTACCAGCGATTTTACTTGCCGCTCTCATGTTAAATAGCTAGAAACAACAACTCTGAGATCGCGTATATGATTACATTCTGCTAGATATTGACCCACTAAATCATACATTCTTTATATTATTGTAGCCTATGTGCATGGAGAACGAACTATCGGCATTAAAATATTTTGCTTTGATTAGTGGCCAGTTAATGCCTCTAGATCATTATTTAAACCGATCGCGTTATCGTTTTCGCTGGATCTAATCCAAGTAAACACTTTAGGTCGTCCGCAAATTTCAAAATGTTTACATATTGACTGATATATACATGTATCTATATCGTTGGTGTAAAACAGAAACAATATTGGCACCGCCACTGAACCGCGAGGAACACCAATCGACACGTCTACAGGTGAAGAGTTACTACCGCGATACACCACTTTCTGTGCTCTGTCACACAAGAAACTGCTGAACCAATTTACTGTTTTACAATTCAAGCCGAAAGACCGGAGTTTACTTATTAAATGCAGATGGCTCAATGAGTCAAATGCTTTACGAAAGTCCAGATAAATACAGTCAGCTGCTTCGCCGTCATTTAACAGTAGTAACTAAGTACAACATGATTTACCATGTGTGAATCCGAATTGCGTTTCTCTCATCATCACTCTCATTTCCCAAGCAAAAATCGCATCTCACCCCCCACCCCGTTTATTGTCACCTGTTGGATGCCTGAATCACCAATTAAATCAAAACCATTCGCATATCCGGAAGCGTTCCTTTGCAGGATGAACGGCTGCGTGAAATCGGGGTGGATTAGGACCGGCTCATCCAATAACGCCTGTTTCAATTTCTTGAATGCCTCTTCACACCTAGGGGTCCATTTGAACTCTATATCCTTGCGTTTTAATTCATTCAATTGTTCACATGTCCGAGTAATTTTGGATAAATTTATGGTAATACCCCACAAGTCCTAAGAAACTTTGTAGCTGTTTCAACGTCTCCGGACGTTTAAATTCTTCTACGGCTATTGCCTTCTCTGGGTCTGGTTTGACACCTTCGGTACTAATTATATGCCCTAAATATTTGAGGATGCCCCGTCCGAAGTGACATTTGGATGGTTAGAATTTTAAATTTGCCTTACGGAAGCGATCGAAGAAACGGATCAAATTGCCAAATGGGCCTCGAATGATGGTGAGAAAACTAGTATGTCATCGATGTATATTAAACATTTTTCCCACTCGAGTTCTTTCAAAACCATTGACATGCAGCGTTGAAAGGCTCCGGCGGATGTGTTTATACCGAACAGTAGGACATTATACTCGTGCTGTCTGTGTACCGTCACGAAAGATGTTTTACCTTTGGTTTTGGGATCTAATTCTAATTGCCAAAATCCCTTGTTTAGGTCTAAACTCGATATTAATGTCGTATTCCTGAGGCACCCTAGTATGTCGTCTATGCGTGGCAGTGGGTACGCATCTTGTTCTGCTACTGTGTTGACCTTCCGAAAGCTGACACAGAGTCGGAGAGAGCCATCGCTCTTCGTTACGTACACTATTGGGGACCCCCTAGGTGAACTCGATGGGGCTATAAGGCCTGCGTCTAACATGCTGTTCAGTTACTCCCTAAGCGGTTCACGTAAAGAATGTTGGCCCAATGTTGGCGCGCGTTTCTAATGGTATTGAAGTCCCCTGAGGGAGGGTCATCCCCTAAGCCTGCTCACAGGTAATGAGGCTGACCCGTCATTCCCTCGATTTCTGTTATTGGGTCCTAAACCAAGACCTTTAGAAAGCTCCCTAAACGGTGAAGCCCATTTTCGGAGGGGTGTTTGATGAGCCGAGTGACTACTCCGAAACCATTGGGCCCCTAGGAGGCAGTAGTGGGGTTGTGTTACGTTAGTTAGAATGAGGACGTAGCTAGTTGGGCCCAGCCGATCCAAAGTATTCGAGAGTTATAAAGGTAACAGGGTGAATGGTTGCTCCAGGGAGTTTTGTGACCTATGCACCAAAACTAGTTGCTGAAGTGACACGGGCAGTAATGATAACACGGACGAGCCTAGCTAGGCGTAGCTTTGGAAAGGGGCCTAATTTAGCATAGCCGGGTCAACCATTCGAATTGAGTATGGCCGTATTCTATGTATATATTAAAGTCGAAGTACACTTTTGAGTGGAGAGCGGGGATGGAGCAGCAGTAACACGGCGCGGTGGTCGCGAGCGTCTTTGGAGAGTAGTTGGAAGGCAGCGGGGAAGGGACCGGGAATAGATACCGGACAGTGCTGACAATAATTTAGAAGTGATCTGCAAATTTCGTTAAGACGGGGTAAGCCTAAACCTCGGCCAAGTCCAATTCGCGTAGAATGAAAACACACAATAAACGTTTACTTTCGTTTCTCTCTTTAAACCCTCAGCACGACATAAAAACATCACCCAATCGGGTGCACTCAAGTATACACTATATACATCATAAGATATACTAAATCCCGGGCCCCACGCACGAGGCCCCTGATTCCAACTATATACGTGAAAAATTTGGGCATGACGAGAGATTTTTACAGTTAGCAACCCCTGGTTTGGATGATGAAACGATAC
>JASANE010028090.1:0-27784 GCA_030248225.1 Trileptium ribeirensis
AAAGTTCCAGATTAGCATAGCGGACAAATTGGCTCAAGATTTCTTGTTGTATTTGCTTGAGTGTGTATAAAAGACTGTGTCTCCAAGATGCATTGCAGTCAATGTAGCGTAGCAGGAATTACGACTTAACATGAATTTTGCTGTAGCAGCGTCATGTTTACATTTTATTTTGAACTTATTGACAAGTTTTATTAAATCATAGGCCCTTCCACATAATAAAAACACTATAGCGGCGGCTGAAGACGTAACTTTTAAAAAATAATCTAAACCTTCAAAAATTAACAAACAGCATTGACATAAATTCTACTAATAGAATTGCTAAATAGTTCATATTGTTGAATGATTTTTTTGCAAAAATAATTTCTTTTGCTGTCAAACTGTTCTATTGTTGCGTAAGGGTGACAACGTCGTTTGCTAATGGTCGAAAATAAACATCTATAGCGTTGTTCGCTACGTACTCATTAATGCATGAATAGATTTACCCTGGCGACTGATTCCACGCTATCTGGATGTAGTATAATGTTATTCATACAGATTTAACGTGACGTAAGTTCGAAATAGTTGCATTATACTTCTGTTTATGGCCAATGTACTTTCGCGGGCGGAAGCGAAATGCCTGCTATGCCATTCTTGATATACTGCGCCTAATAATTAGAGCTAGCCTAAGCTAAGTTTCCTGTACGAACCATGTACTAAACCAAAGACGGATGACTCACGCCGCGAATCCCGCACTCTAGTTGTTTTTCTTTCCGTCCAGCTCCTAAAAATGATACGCACCATTTATAAATTATTTATTGCAGTTTGTTTCACCCGTAGTTAATACCACATAACAATTCGGAAAAATGTAAGTTTCAAACCTACGATTTATGGACTCAAATCCGAACATGCCTATTTGCTATGGTAAATTGTAGCCATGGGCAGGGGTCATTTAGAAATCATACGTAGATTGTAAAGGCTACTACATTAAATAAGATACAGCATAAAATATTCAATATCAGAAATCAAAACTTCAATTTTTAATAAAATTTAACAAAATAAATTATAAATAGATACTGCTTTGAATACTTAGATTCTACAATATTGAATTTGTGAAATTTTGTTGCGACACTTAGAAGTCGGATAACTCCATGTTTTAAAGAGCTCAGTCAGTACTATGCTGTATCGTCTATAAGCTGCGTTGAAAATGCACAAATTTCAGAGACCACTCGCAGTTTCCCATTGGAGAAAAAATAGCCTCCAGAAAATTATTCTCACGCAACCCTAAATTTGTCAAATCTACACAAATTTTTAACTAATGATGTAAATAAGGAGTTGATTATGTTGGTTTAAAATGGTCTCCGTGCAGGAGATTTTACGTTAGCTACATGAAAAAGTATCACTTCATTAATACTTAAAGAAACAGTATTAAAATAGCTCTTTTAATCCAGATGCAGTTTATATTTATATTGTATAACTGCGAATGTTTGCGAGTTTGTTTCCGCTTTCTGCAGTGCATTTGATATACAGTACACATATAACTTATAAATTAGGCACGAAACTTAAGGAAGTTAAAGAATCAAGGCTCTTGGTCAACAGAGATGTACGTTTGAGTGTGAATACCTATAGATGGCTCTATTTTTTTATCACTTAAGAGGTAAATGCAACATATTTAAATTTACAATAGTTTGCCGTAGTGTCTGAAAAGCCGAGCCGAGCTAGAGCTAAAGATTTAGGTACTTTGTATGTCATGCTCTCTTGAAATGGAAACTTTTTTATTAGGCACTTAAAGCGGAGCCGACCCTGGGTTTCCATCGAAAGAATCGAGCCCAGCGAGCGAGACACAGTTCATGAAGAGCCGAGACAGAGCAAGAGCCTGAAACTCTAGCTTTTTCTTACCACTATCAGCAACTAATCTGTATTAACATTTGTATATTTATTATCGGGAAATCAGAGTTACGGGGTTTGCGTTATGCAATCATATCGTCACAGTGAATTCAGTACTTCAGCAATTACGTACTATTAGATGCAATGTTTCTGCGATTAGATAAAGGGTTCAAAACTAGACCAAAATCTGTCTAAATGCTATTTGTATCATGTATAACTTCTGAGAACAGTTTTAGCGAAATTTAATCAAGTTTCGCGCATCCGATTTTAAGCAATACAAATATGGCAAAACAATGAGGCACAGACCAGGCCCGCTTTTAATTTTAAGCTGTAGGAAACGATACGTATTGTATGTAGGAATAGAGCATGGATTATAATAACAGGCTGTATTATAAACAAGATAGAATATACAACTCGACCGCAAATTCCTTTTACAGTCCTACTTGGCTTTATAACTTTTGACAGCGGTGAATTCGGTGACACGTATAACTTAACAATAGCTGATTGAATCAAGGCAGTGTAAGCCCGTGCGCTTGTGACATTTACGCACATAGCTCCATGTCTGCACCATTTTTACACAAAATCTCATCTTTTACCGTTCAACATTACAAATCAAAAATTTCTTACATTTCATTTCAACATTTATAACACTAAAACAGATAAACAAATGTGGCTAATTATAAGCTCCGTTATATTATTACAAGTCCTAAGCTTATACGTACCCATTTCCAAAGCAGATCTCCAACGATCCGTCTTGTCGCTCTAATTTTACACTCTTTACATATCTCCAAATATTTGCCTATTTTAGATAACCATAAACATATTGGCTTATCCTATCATTTGAAGAAACTATATATATTTAGTCAATTTACGTTATTATAAATTAATTTGAGATTTTCATAAAGTTTGAACTCTAGCTGTGATCTTAGTGCTCAAGACGTTTATTTATTTCGTAGGTCAGTGTTTTACCAAAGCAGAAGTATAACGCTTTGACCGTATGAATATATACGTGGTGTGGCAATAAGTAACATATGTATGTAAGCTCTTTTTAGCAGCGTTAAACACTCAACGCACAGGATAATGTCTCAGCGTATCATTGGCCTGCACATTAAATGATACCCTGGTTAGAAACTTTTATGTTATAAAGTATAAATGTGTGAGTCCGTGAAGCGAGAACAGGCATGCGGACAAGTATTGAATCAAACTTTTAGCCAAAAAGGAACAGTTTGTCACTGTCGACATGATAAGATCGACCTGTCGTTTCGTACCATCGTTCAATAACGAAGTTTAAATGGAGTGGCTCTAATCTGCTTTAATTCTAAAATTGAAAGTAGTTTAAAATGCTCACTTTAAAAATTTGCACAAGAAAAGAAGCATTTTGAGCGATTTACCAAGAAGGCAGCTAGATAGACTTACCTCACTCTAGTCTACTGTGAGCTATATACAATATGGCGTCCTGTCATAAATACCGGTTATTTTCCAACAGTTTGTATATTTATAAAACTGCTCCATAAAAGCTCTGAGTTCTACTTTGTACAAAATATATAAATTTTGCTGCTGCCGTCTATAACTTACGGACCACATGACCAATTTAGTTACTATTAGAGCTAAATAAGAAATTCAGAACCATGTGTTTTCAACCACATTTATGATCAATGTTTTTGTCACTGACAATATATGTTCATGTCGGAAAAAAAATCCGATCATCTCTATCGGCTTTCAACAACAAAAATGTTTATTAAATTTTAGCCAAAGAATAAACAGTTAGCGTTTTTATTGTGACATCTACCTAAGCTTCACTAGTAGCTTGGATAACCTAAAAACGCGTAAATAGATTACTCGAATTTCTGTGACACCTACGCTGTTATGCGATATATCCATAACGTCCACACCAATATAATCAACGCTTTGCATAAGCAAATAAAGTGTTGTGAATTCTATTTTGGATCAAAATATGTAAATCTCTCTATTGCTCTCTATAACTTTGCTGTATATATGATGCTGAACACTTCT
Organism: Trileptium ribeirensis; assembly: GCA_030248225.1. Classification (NCBI taxonomy): domain Eukaryota; kingdom Metazoa; phylum Nematoda; class Enoplea; order Enoplida; family Thoracostomopsidae; genus Trileptium; species Trileptium ribeirensis. The sequence continues at coordinate 3,877 of JASANE010028090.1, forward strand.
TTGCATAGCGTCCTTATAGTATTAAAAGTATTTCATGACCTCTACGTTGCGTAATCCGAAAACCAAAATCGCATTCAATTTACAACAAGTGACCATTGTACGTTATATGGTGAGAGACCTCTGATCAACCATAAAAATCTCGCGTACAAGGTATTTCCGCAGACTGCTTCACGAAAAATAAGTAATGAGACAAGATCTGAGAATTCTCCGTGCCTCGCATACACGTATCTGGCCTTTTGCAACGTGCCTTACTACAATACCAACAATTTTACCATGTTTATCAAAATCGCGAGATAAATCGTGTTAGGTAAATCTTAAAACCAAACACTACTGTTTAAAATTATAAACAATAGTTACTAAAAGGCCAAAACCAATGATACAGTCTGATTCTACGACAAAATCTATCGAAATGCATAGCATTTCAAGCAAATTATGTGCCATTCATAAATTTCCCGTTCCCCGTTTAAATATTAGTAAACATATACCAACGAGTCTAAATTTTTCGTTCATAGAGGCTAAATGCCTGGGTTGGTGGCATGACTGGGTAGTTATTTAAATGCATTATTACTTGATTGTACAAATTTTAATTGCAGGGTAAGCAGCAAAGGAACTTTGCATGTAGCCGCTATTGACTGACCTAATGATGTAGTTACTGCAAACGGGATATACAGTTATAAGTAAATAATAGCTGGTTTATTCCTATAACAGATGTTTTTGCGACCAGTTTGTCATTTATAAGTGCTTTGAAACGATTAACTAGGGTTTTTAAGTATTTTTTCTTTAAGAGTGATGTTAGCTCATATATACTCTAAAATAACTGTATAATTATAATTTTGTGTCAGATCTACAGCTGCAATTAAATACAGCAGATGTTAACTGTATCTTAATCCTAACTACATGGGTGGTAAGGCCTCGCAGTATGAAATGGAGCTTAACTAGCTAATGTAATTACTAGAAAACATATCTGGCAACAGTTGTAACTTAACACTGGTAATTCTGATCAGATGTAAAAAACGATCTTGAACAGTCGTGTTGCTCCGGGTGTACTTCAAAAATTCTAGAAATACAAGTCGGTCCATTTCTACGACATAATCGTTGTCTATTTTTACATTGAAATTTACGATTTTTTTAGATAACTGGAGCCCTATTTTGTTTTCAAAGCTATTAAAATTTTGTTACCGAAACATTACTGTATAATTAATTGTTTTCGTTTGAAAATCCGGCTTTATGGTAGATGCTGTATAATCTCATGGTTGGGTACTTATAAAGTTATCCAGTGCATTTTTGTTTTCACGACGGTAGTTGGTCTTTCGTTACTAAGTGGATAGTAGACGCTTCGTATACTAGCTTTTGAATTTTTATACGGGGGAACCATAAATCCCCCTTGTCTTAATATCTTAGCTATATTTGATAATAGATCCACTGACGGCTGGCATATGATACTAATTTGTACTAATTAAGCGTTGTAGCGTGATTTGCTTTCTATGTATAGGGATGCCTGTATATCACAATTAAATCGGCCCGTCCTAGAGTTGCATGATCTGACTAAAACGATCTTAATGCGGCAGTCCACTTAGGATATGTACACTGGGGCTGTTGTTCCTTTGTCAAAAGTTACCAGTTGATACACGCATAACGATAAATTTTATTAATACTCCCTATTTCAATTACCAGTCTATGCGGCTAGTTTCTGTTCTCGATGGTAACGCATGAAGTGGAAACACTGTTTTGATATACTTTTGCGAATATAGACATTATTCTCTTAAAGTCGCTGAAATCGTACTATTTTTAGATGCGTTGTTAGTGCCGTGGCACTTGTATTAAATTTAGTAATCAGCTGCCGTTTAGATAGCACCTTGTAACTCATATAGAATTTATTAGCTGTGGCATATTTGTCTAGAGTGACAAACTTGCATTGTAAAGTTCTGGTCTGAACGTGACTGCTACTCAACTCGTCTTTTTATTACGTTACGATCAAAGCCAGGCAAGCGTCAACGGCTTGCCAACGTTACTGCTACACTTTTTCTGAATCTATTGCCTTATTGGTTCAAGGTGGAACTGACGCGGTTTCTTGGTGAACTCGTTAATCAGTTATATTGCTGCGATTACCGCTATTGCCTAAAGCGCTCGTTTATTTGAAAGCTTTGTTTTTGCCGCCTGGGCCGGCAGCTGATGGTTTCGTTGGAACTTGCTCGTGGTGCATGTAAGTGTTAAGAAAATTAGAGTTCTGTTAAACTATTGGTCAAACCTTAAACGACAGTTAAACCATGTGGTTTCACATGCATTTTAAATAAAACCAATCATGGCAATATTACACTTTCGACCTATTTTTGAGCATACTGATTATGTGTTAAAAGTTTGTTTGTGCTCAACAGACCTATTCATATTTTTAACTACCATTAATCTAATGAATAATCAACAAATTACAAAAAAATTTAGGTTCAGGTTTTACGGAAATTCCTTATATTTTTTGCTTGAATGAAACATTCAGTCTGAGTTGTGGTTTCTTTGTCAAAGACCTGGGAAATCAAAAATTGCTCTGTACTACAGCGTTGCAACATTTTAGCTTTAATCTTTCCCAGCTGAGACCTTAAATTGCTTAGCACATATCAATTGGCAAAGTGTCTTTTTGTGGATTACAAGCCCCATTTTGTTACTTACATTAATGAGTATATACATGAAAATACGACATTATGTGTAACTAGAAATCCATTGTAAACACCTGATTGTGAGTGTCTTAAACCACGTTTATAACAATGCAATACTTATCGGCAACTACACAATTTATTATGTTTTATATCAAAAAATAAAAAACCATTAATGAAAGTTTAATAATCAGTATAAAATGCTTTAACTGATCTGTTTAGTCCTGTTTGTCATGCCAAGCGTCGGTATATTGAGAGCTAAGGCAACGAAATTCCAAATGTTACTTCAGTCTTGTTGATCTTATGTGACCTTCTGGTGTTGCATGGTTTGTAATACGCCTAGTAGAAAAAAATGATGGGTCTAATGCCTTGCCATACCAACATAGCAAAAATTAGTAAAATACCCTGCAACCATATAAAAACTACCATAACCGAGGTTCGTGCAGATAGTGTTCATACAACTTTCCAATACGGTGCAGCCCAATTGCGTGCATTAAGCGCTCTGCTGCGATTCTGTACGCACAGACTCTAGTCTATTGCGTCGATTTCGCTTTTGATGTCAAAACTTGTATTTCATTGGGAGTTGTATTATTAACTAACCGTGTTCCATGTTGGATTACCTTGTTATTCGCACAAATGATTTAGTATGCTTAGATTATGGACGTATTGTTAGGGCTATGTTATATGTCAATGCCCTGTTATCATCCCGCTCTAAATATCAAGTATGTTTTGTATATTTCTGAACATAGCCTAAAATTATGGTTATGTTTTTTATTTTTTTATTAACAGATTCTCCAGCTGAACTAAGTTTTAACGAGCCCCCTCTTGTTTTTTAAGTTGTGGCTTATAGCCCAGGTACACGGTTTGAGGCTTTTATTTCGCTGAGACTTTAACGTGTAAAGAAATCACTTGTGTAAAATTCATATTTTTTTTGATCTGGTATTTTCAAAATGTCGACAAATTGCGGTTTTATTGGTCTGGTAGATAGATTCTAATTTTATTTTACGAATGACTTTTTTTGAAAGAATTTTTTTAATCTACATCAATTCCAACCATCAAACATGCTGCAGTCCGATCGTGGTAAGAACACTCGTAATTATTTTAACAGCAGCGATTGTGTTTTAATTAAGATTTCAAATTTTTTTCTTCTCAGCAATAACGTCGGTAATAATTAGAAAATTTAAATGTCAGATTTATAGAATTGTCATTGCGTGGTATAGGTACCTAGAGGTTTAAATTTTAAAACATCTGGGTTTCTTGTAAATTCACAGAATTGCTATTGCACGAAGATTTGAAATATTATTATATAAACTGCAGTTATTTTGGTAAATTCTCTGAATTTTAAACCTATTGTCTGGGTCTAGCTATCCCAGGTATTAAGCTATATAAACTGAGTTTCTGTTCGATCAGCGAGTCAGTCGCGATCGGATACCTCAGAGTAAGTGTCGTTTATTGTCTAAGTTATTTCTTAGCTTACAAGCCGTACGGCACCTTGTTAATTAACACTGTTCTAGCTAGGCAGTAGTCACATAAAGCTAAGACTTAGCGCTGATTCCAACATTAACAAAATTTGGGGTTTATTGAGAGCAGACGGACTGCTCCGAAAAATCTATTATTGAGAGCACAGGGGTGCTCCATTTACTAGTGGGTCTTTGAGAGCACACGGGGTGCTCCACATTTTCTTGGGCTATTGAGAGCAGACGGGCTGCTCCAAAAATTTTCTTTGAAAGCACGGGGGTGCTCCGAAAATTTATTCTTCTTGAGAGCAGACGGGCTGCTCCAAAAATTTTCTTTGAAAGCACGGGGGTGCTCCGAAAATTTATTCTTCTTGAGAGCAGAGGGCTGCTCCTAAAATTGGTTCACTGTTGAGAGCACAGGGGTGCTCCGATAAATTTAATTGACTAGGTTGAGCTAAGCTTAAGTCAAAGCTTAGGCCGGATCGAAGGATCCACCTTGTAGTTCATAAACTTTGCTCGAGCATTACTATTACTTATTATTTGGATCCTTAGATCCACCTTGTCAATTCAAACAATTCATTACTTTATTGCCGTACTATTATTTATCTTAGTAATATTAAGTTAGGTGCTCATTATATTTGTGTAGTAAGTGAAGTCCTAGGTTCTGAGTGCTAACCAATACATAAGGCCATCGAGAAATATTGAAAAGTTTTATACACATTAGGACTCGCTTCGCTACACACCCACTGGGCGTCCACCTCAGACACTACCCAGTGGGTGGGGAACCAGTCGAGTGCGGGAGGACATTTCCAGATTTTCTGCACTTTAGACACGATTTTGACCACAATTTATGCCACTCTCAACCCACTTCCGCAGTGCGGGCGCAGCACTTACGGGAGCGTGAGGCATCCAACGGACACCACCGCACCCGCAAGGGCTGCCCCTTGTCCTAAGCTCAAGCAAAACCGAACGACGAAAGAAAGCCTCGGGCGGGACTCTTCCACACGTCTGCATGCTGAAGAGCCCACCCGGGCGAACGAAATGCTAAAAAAACCGAAGCAAAAGCAAAGGAGAAAAACCTAAACTGGCGACAGCCGCCAAAACCCGACCAAATTTTAGAAGCTAACGACTCGACTGGTCCATCCTCCGAGTTGGGACATTTCTTTTTATACTCTAAACGTCACCCTCTTCTCTTTTCGTCGCCCTTGGTCCTTTGCCTCCAAATTTTAAAATTTAAACTATGAGCATAGTAACTAAAGATACACAACAGACTGACAATTATAATAAGCAACGTCGACGTCAAACGTGTATAAACCAACATATGCAGCCGGCCCTCTGATACAGTAAAATATCGACTCAGACGATGACCAAAGCAGACTGCCCGTAACAATAATAATATGTTAGCTGAGATATGGCCGAAGGGGGCCAAGAAAACAAAACCGCCCGCTGGTCGGTGCGGCAAAATTTTAAGAGGAAGATATACCGGCGCTCAGGGCGCTGGTTTCTCATAGGGATATCGGCACGTTCTTGCCGATATCTCACGAACGAAAAACAGTAGGCGGCCGGGGGCAGGACCAGAGTCATGCCCTGGCAGGCCGGCTACTGATGAAATTTGATTTGTTATTGTATCTTTTATAGGAGGCCTGCTAGAGGCCCTTTTAGGAGGAAATTATGCCAAATTTTTATGTCCCTTTTGAGTTTAGGGGATCCTGAGCGGACCCGTGGGGGTGGGCGGCCCCGGTTTTGCACTAAACAGTTAGGGGAGAACCCGATAAGTGTCCCGGGCTCCAAAAATCGTGGAATTTAGATTGTTTTGGGTGTCCTTCTAGGCTTAGAAAATTGGAGGCTTAAGTGCCTGTTCGGGGATCCATAAGTATTTAGGGGATCCAAATTTTTTGGCCCGCCGGGGCGATTTGACACCCCAGTAGAGTCCTTAAGAGGGTTTAGTCACCCTGGTTCCCCTAAGTTTAGTGGAAAACCCAAAAATTGAATTTTCGCGTCGCACCCTAAAATAGTGTCTTAGAAAATTTATATCCTAAAATACTCTGTTTCGGTTCGATTAGGTCGAGGGCTTCGATCACCTACAACCTTTCATGGGCTTGTCTGAGCATTCCTCGACCAACTGTAATACACAAATACCACATACGTAACGCGTACTGAATGATCATGCGGCGTGTGCGCTGGGATCGGCCCAGGGCGACCAGTTTTCATGTAACACCAAAAAACCCTGAAACATCCGTTGGTCCCCGGCCCTCACCGAACGCACACCCGTTCTACGCATTGACTACAATAAAGTATACATAATATAAGGCACAAACATTGATTATACACGATACGGCATCAATTTATTGCCCGCGGATCGACCGGACACCCCTACTTATGATATCTGTTTTCCGTTTTCGGTGCCCAAATCACCCCGAGCACCTTCGGGCAGTGGAGTGTGACCTTATAACCGCAACAGAAATGAAATACAAAGTTTATTCCAAAATTAATACAATACTGCACAGTTACGTAAGAAATTCATACAGAGGTCATACTCCACCGGTATCCGGCCGTCCGTTCCCTTCATTCTCTATAACTTTAGTGCGCTTTTAACGCTTTATCGTTTTCGTGAAATTGGGGCTGTAACACAGTCGCTACAATACACACAACAATCTGTTCACGTGATCTACCAGATGTACCTTTGTTTGAATGATTACAAAGGATACCTTCAACGACAATGTCGAGAAAACATATACATCCTCAAATTACCCGACAAGTCAATGTTTCAAGTGCTTGTAAATAACTTACCAATACCAAATGAAAGTCCTCTTTTCGTCAGTACGGACAATACAGGTAAGTTGTATGCCTGTCTGCTTCTAACTTTTTAATCATGTGCGTGCAAAAAATGTAGTTTTTCTTTCTAATAATATGTATAATAACAAAAAGACAGCAATTTTAAACGTTCAATATATGGTGTTAAAACTTATACTATGTATATCTAGTGCCCTACAAGACTGTGATAATTAACTTGCATCAGCAGCGCCCTCATATCAGCAATTATTGGAGATATAAGTTTAATTTTATCCAAACCCAACTTCAAGAGCCGTCGGGTCGCACTGCCCCGTACCAGGAGATCCCACGCCAAGCGCTACCACCCAGTAAACCTGTAGCCTCCTTAATGACCCCATTACTAAACATTAAGGACCGCCTGCCAAAATATGCAAAATTATGGAAAAAGTATGGAAACGGATCCTCGGACCCTCAGTGATTCTGCTGCGCCTCACTATACTACTTAATTTTGTCAGCTTGTTATGGTAAATATTGCATTTAGTCAATTATTCATGTATTGCCTTGTAATATTATTATGCTCTGTGCATACGAGAAATAACGGAAAACGCTACAATTTCTCAGATACCAGTCAAAATTATTAGCTGCAGGTGAGCTCCAAAACAACATAACGGCACGTATCTCTAATTTAAACTGAACTAGATGAAGAAATGCGTGGTGTTTTTAATAATATATATTGTGCAATTTTGTCTTAACGTGACGTCATGGAAGCATGATAATCTATCTTAGCAGAATGACACCATGAGTTTCCATAGAAACGGGTACAGCTAATCAAAAGAAAGCACAATGGAAATAATTAGCCATTCGGTGCCCGGATAAAACCTAAAAAGTGGCATGTCATTAACCATTTTTATGCTACTAACGATAGTGTGAACTCTTAATGGATCGTGTTAACCCAAATCATTAAGTGTTCAAAGTGTTGCCTATCATACACTTTAGTTAAAATATCATGTACAGTCAGAGCTCATCTGATAAATTTTGACATGCCACAAAGCCATAGTAACTTAGTGTTTTTACCACGACCTATTAACTTAATTCTTTGGAAGCTAGTTTCACGGTAATATAGACTAATTTTGATAAAGAAAGAGTACAGAATAATTTTTGCAATCCCGGCTATATAAGCGTTTACTGAATTACTACCACTCATTTCAGTGAAATGCTTGGCGTTCTTGAAAGACTGTGAGCATTGCGAATATATATGAAGATCTGTGCTCCTTTTTGGCAGAATGTAGCCGAGCACGTGCTACCTAATTGTGTAACCCTATAACTAGTGTCGGTTATGCAGAGTTTTGAGTCAGTACCTACAAATCGAAATTACACAGGTGCTATAATTTAGCTGCTACTAAAATTAAATAAAGTATTGACTTAACATTTCAGGTTAGGTAAATCTTTAAAGGCATTTCACGTTGCGGAATGCACCTACATTGGCTTTTTTGATTGTTGGCTTTTTGCCATTATATGATAGATAACCTTTGATCTCAATAGTGAAAGACCTAACAGTTTGCAGTTGACCGTACCATTTAGACTGTAAAATCTTATGGTACCCACATATTTCCTGTGTACCACCTATGTCAGTATTTTAACACAACAGAGGTCACTCCTAGCCACTACAATACGGAGTCCAAGAGTTAGTTAACACTCAAACTGATAATGATTCTCGCTAACATGTATGTTCTAGTTTAGCGTTATTATTAAATTTTTACCCACGGAAATGTCTAAGATGCGTGAAATTTGTTCCGGAAAGCAAGTTTCTTAATAAATTTTTTGAAATGCTTGCCGCCAATAATTTGGTTATAATTGACATGGGTAACATTTGGCCTAACTTCTCGGTACTTTTGAATGACATGATTTAATCTGGATTTTGATTTTGATTTTGATCTGTTTATGCTCTTAAATTCCCCGATTTTTATTCACTATATAACAGATATATGTATATTCAGTGTGGTTTTATATTTTTGTTAAGACACTGCAGCGAAACTGCAAAGGCAACATATATGTATATTGCGTTTATAAACCGAAATTTGCTTCGAGCTCAACATGGCTTGCTTTTTGCTTTCGCCAAATGTATAAATATATAGTAGTGTATGTGTCCAAGGATTCATGAAGTAATCACCTTTGGATGGCAATGATGGCTTTTGGATAGCCGCACAGCATCATGGGACCAAGTATGTAAAAACATAAAATCACAGCTACAAGCATATTACAACTACAAAAATTACCTAGGTGAGCTAGAAGAACCAGAATTCTATTCAGGCTGCTTTATTTTAACTAGGGGATTCAGTCAATGGATCTTAATTTATTCTCAGAGAGAGAGCAAAGAATTTTCGACAATTTCTGGTTCCCTTGGTCGAACAAAATTCCAAAGCCATCATTATAGGCCTTCTATGTCGCAACGAGCACCGAGTAAACAAATGGTACCTGCTGGACGTATATTACATGGTTGATTGAGATAAAACATATTCCCGCGGTGTGATCCAAGCCCAAAATCCTTTGCTTTTGTTCTTAGTCAAAGCTACAATTTTTGTATGACCGTACACAGAATCGCGTGGTCCTTGGACAATCTAAAAACTGCATACCACACGGGGTCGAGGTCAACTTTTCGCAAACGCTTTCTGTGGTTTGCCTGCTGGTGTGACAAACGCAGTTATGACAATCAGCTTACACAGACAAAACTGTGCCCGACCAAAGAAGGTAAAAAGAAAACAAAGCTAATAAAGTACACTAAATATTGTTAAATAAGCAAAACTTCCGCTGGTCGAGACTACGTGACCGATTTTTACTTTGCAAGTACAGACTGGCTTCTAGTACAAACATGAGGGCCTAGTATACTACATCTGATGCAATACCTCCTGATATTCAATCAGAAAAACTCTGGTCTATACTGAATCGTTTATAGAGCCGGATACCCAGCGCTGATGTACCTCGTTTTTTAATTTTTCCAAGTACGTACTTTACTCGTGCTTGCGTTTCACCCCTTTTCCAGGTTTTATTACGGCGGTACGGTCTTGCCGTTGGATCTGGACTTGGCATTAGGGCACAGCCTTGTGTCATTTTAGGTGTCCCAGCGCTGTGTATTTTTGTCTGTAGCTGTCAATCATAACTTTTTTTGGGATGGATGAATTTCGACAAATTTCTTTGTTCGATAGCAAAAGTCATAACGATGCGCATCGTTATTGTTGAACGCCAGCAGCCCCGACACCATGTTCCGGGTCAAAATGGCAAAAAAATCGGTTTTTTAGTATTCTTTGCCAAATCTGGCCATACGGGTACCAGTATTTTTCAACACATATTTCGCGACGCAGGTATTGCATCGCAAAATGGACACCAGGTTCGGCTGATCGAGATATGCAACTTGATTTGCTTCCCATGATTTCTCTGTGGGACCACTGCCTGGGCAACCTTGGTACCGAATATGGCTCGTCGAGTCTTTGTCAGAAATATCTATATTTCAAATTTCGCTGTGTTATTGCCTGTTTAATCATTCTTTAAGTACCTATTAGGTTATAAAGCACGGTAGATACGATGGTATTGCTATCTAGGGTGCCACTTGACTATATTATACCTCTTCGTAATGTTTCAGTGTTTGGGGTCAACCAACCCGATTTCCAGTATCTAATGCGTTTTCATCTGTCTGATTATCTTTTGTATGCAGGGAATCAGTAATGGTTTATATACAGGGATTTGTGAAGGCTGAATACATTGTTTTGGTCATTTAGAGTCCAGCGTGCATATTGCATGCCTTTTCATGCCTATTAGTGTCAATGAACCCATTTCCAGAATATATTCTGTCTCCAGCTGTTTAGTTACGCACTGGGTACAGATCATTAAGAGTTGTCTCTTACGTTTTTGGATAAACTGAATTCAATGTTTTGGTTATCTAGAGTGTAGCACTAGTATCTTATACGTTTTAGATGTTTTTATTGGACGGTTTGGGGTCAATGAAGCTGACTTCCAGAAAATAGTCGATCTTAAGTAGTTTGGTACTTGGCATCAAAAATAGTCTATTCTATATATATATATTGGTTGTTCGGTATGCTGGATACAATGCTTCGGGTATCTAGAGTTTAGCGTGCGTATTTGGTGCCTTTTCATATAGGGTCAATGACCCCGATTTACGGGATTATAGTCTGTCTTCACTTGCTTGGTTACGTCTTGCTTACAGGTCAATACGAATTGTCTATATAGGTGTTCCCGTAGGCTAAATACCCTAGTTTGGATATGTAGAGACCAGCAATACTTGATGAGTTGTTAGCTGTTTTCGATGAGGGTCGGCGAGGTTTTAGGATGCTTAATAGGTTCGGGTCTCAAAAGAATTTATGGTACTATATACATCAAACACAGCCTATTACAGTAAATTAAACAAAACTTAAAAATGAAACCACGCTCGCTCCGCTTCACCATCGCTTGCGAGATACTAGTAGTATCTGTGATATTTTATATTTTATTTATTCATTATGTGCAACTTCCTACACGGTGATCTTGTTCTATGATACATACATATATATATTGTCTGGTGTACCAAACAAACCGTGATAATTAACTGCAATATAAAATCTAACTGTGACACCTGTGACGTTGGATGATATCTATGTTTAACCATCGGCAATGTGTTATAGGCAATAATTCTATAATCTTATTTCATTGTAACAACCACATTCTCATTGAAAATAGGTTTTTGTAAAATTTAAACGAAATTTCTTTGAATTTTGCACCACCAGATATTCTTTTAAAATTCAAAGAAACATTCATTGAATTCAAACAATTATTTTGTTAAGAATTACATATCTTTCAAGTGTCAAAGATAATTTTTTTAAATTTTTAGGAATATTTCTTTGAATTTTAAAAGAATATCTGGTGGTGAAAAATTCAAAGAAATTTCTTTTAAATTTCACAAAATGTATTTTGAATATACGAAGTGCTGCTGTATCTGGCAAGTGGCGCAATTTGCTCTCCTGTTTACGAAATATTTCTGCTACCACTTTATCCACGGCACAGTGCAAACATGGTAGCAAATTTTCACGTGTTGCGGAAATAATTTAAAATATATCAACTATTATCGAGATAAATGCATTTCCGTAATCTGTCAACCCTGTCAATCCAAGTACTATCAAAATGGGTGGGTTGTTTAGAAATAAGATACCTGGTATACCCAACAAAGGCAATATGAAATATACAACAAAAACCGAGATGCTTACTTTGTTTAGTAATTTCGGGCACATTGAAAGACTGATATGTGTAAACTTTCAGTGTGTGCTACCAGTAGCTGGAAACACTGATACTACGAGGCCTCCATCCTTGACGCGAAATACACTGCAAGCAATATAGAGCAGCCGGCTAAGTATTTACAGTTTGTCGAATATGCTGAAAATAAGCTACTGGGCAATTTAGAATTCCACTGCCACTGTACAAATTTTGGTATAGCAGTACAGAGCATAAATATGTCAAAGCTCTTGTGGCTGTGTTACCCAAAAAAATTAACAACTAACCAAAATTTACTCCTATACTAGTAAACACTAGTTGGTGTTATAAATTATAACAGGTCTTCACCCAGCGCTATAGCATATGTTGAATGTTACCATGGGTCTACTAAGCCCAACATATAAAATCCGTGGCTGGGTAACGGTTCGGTATTGAGAAACTGAGGTCAAATACAGGTACTGTACCCCAACACAACATGCTTATATCAGAGGTCGAATGTCGCATCTTGTCTGAATTTAGAGCCTTTTGAAATAACTTCATTGACTGGTTCCGTTATAGCAATTCAGCAACTACACTTTATATACACGCACAAAATATTACAGGACGTAATACATTGCGATAATTAAGTAATTTCTGTTCCGGGGTGCTGAACTTAAATATTTAAGTTAAAAGTTGGTAATTTGAGTAAATTTCTTGATTTTTAGCGCTGTTTGTAGTAAAATCCTGATTCAAACCCGGTGATCTATTTACACCGCTGAGCGCCCAAAATCTGACTTATTTGCATGTTGTAGCAAAATTTCTCTGTTGTTTCCAATATTTTTGTTTGATCCTCCAATTTATGGCCAATCGCCTACTATTCCCTTCAACACATTTATGCATCCAAAATATGATTCTATATCGTATCCTCAACTTTTAACTCAATTTCTAAGTATTTTGACATAATTTTGTGAAATTCTGTATATTTATGCAATGTTCTTGAATTTTCCTCCAAGTTTAATATAACTTTACCTTTGGAATCCGTCAATAATATATATGTTTAAAAACTCATTAACTGTTGACTAATACTGTAAATTTAAACGAGACACATATCTATGAATATGAGAAGCCGATCTTTCCAGCTGGGATAAATTTTTACATTCCACGTATTCGTGTCCAAATTCAAAAGCCTATTTATGTCCAATGTATGTAACAGTAGACGGGATTTTGCTGATTGATCTTTGAAAGTTTATTTCTTTGATATTGTATTTTTTTAATTAATCATCCCCCGACCAACATTTGTCAAAATCTCCTGGCTCATATAACACTGAGGTGAATTAATTTGTAAAGTACATAAAGGAACAGCTTATTATGCGACGAGTGCGACGAGCGGTAGCTCCTTAATTAGGTGTAAGCTTAGACTGAGTCTCGTGTAAGATCCTAATAAGCCTAGGCTAGGATTTACGCTAAGTCTATCAAAACAGGGTGACATGCATTGCGCACTTACGCCACTCAAGATTGCTTTGAGCTCTTGATATGGTATGTAAAGCAACAGTAAAATCATTTCAACTTATGAGATATGTTAGAAGAAAAATCTTTTTGTAAATGTTAAGTTTTATACTAAGAAACATTACTAGAGTATATATAAGAAGAACATCCTGAATGATTCAATACATTACGTTAAGGGCTAATGCGACTGCTTAACGTGTTGGCGTTGACGTTTGACACGATAAAATATAAAATAGTACTGGACAACAAAACTAAGCAAACTTATTGTAACATATTTTGTTTAGCTTAAGTCGTGTAATGCTAATATTTCAGTTCGCGGCAACTTTACAAGTAAATTGTGGCAACGCTAGGAGTGCGTTTGAAATTTATGTCTACCGCAATTCGTTTATCGTATTCGTGTAAAGGCGCCACAACGGTATATGCGTACTAATGTTAGAACACACATTGTCTATGCTACAACTATTACCTGTAATCAGTTACGTGCTCCACGCAAAATTACTTCGGCAGCGTTGGACAAAATTTTGTCTGGCAAAAGTTTGCGGTATACATAATACTAAGAGTTCATAGGGCAAATTTTATAGAAGAGTGTGACACTCGGTCATATTCATGTACATTGACATACCCGATCACGTGGTCATTTTTCGGCTTATCCCCCCGCCCCAAGGATTTCAAGGAAGCACCACAAGCAACGTTATTTGGAGGTATCGCCTACCGCCATAGCTTTCTTAAGGCGGTACCGAATGTTAACTCGACCGATAGCCAATGACAGCAGAGCTAGAATATGAGCCTCCTGCGATTGCTAATTCTGGTGTAATCTTATTAGCCAGCGGCGAGATGACAGCTGGTACTCCCAGGAAACCTTAAGGGTACCTCTGAAATCCTTGGGGGGTAACCCGAAAAACGACAACGTCATCGGATAACGCAAAGTGCATGAGTATGATCGAGTTTCATGCTCTTCAGCCAAATTTGCCTTATGAACTTTGGATAATACTAATTCGCCGCTCACATATTTCGATGCACTCTCAAATTTCTTATAAAATTGAATAACATTAAACTAAATAATAGATATAAAACGCAATTTCTGTCGTATTTTCTCCAAATCTTCCACCATTGGCCGATGATTTAATACTACAAAATCAAACAGTGGCTTTCAATATACAAAATTTTAATAAAAATAACTATGATTCGTTTTATACAACTGTACGTTTTTATTAATTGATATGTCGCAACACTGTTCCAGCTTTACATTAAATTTTATGAACTACTTATAGTTGAACTACTAACTCCGATTTTTGTTAACTTTATAAGGATCAAAAAATTTAAACAGGTAGTATACTAAATTTTAGTTAAACACGTGATATATTAAATTTTGATTAACAAATACAATTCTGGATTATTTAAATTTCGAGTATCGAACTACAATTATTGGTGGGTGCGAGGTATTGAACACCGAACGCTCGGATGAAAGTCACGTTTAATAGCCATTGGGCTTTTTGTGACGTATTGATTCGGTTTCTTAGGCTCCACACAACGCGATAGGACAATAACTCGCGTACAATTGTGTGTACAGTATTTACTGAATTTAGTTAATACAACACATTCAAAATTTATTAGCTGCTGTCCAACAACTACAAGAGGTAAAGGGCTAAAGTCACGAGACAATCAATTTAAAGACAGTTATTATAGAAAATGCTCGAGACCATTGACTGAATTGGGCTTTGCTGTATTGTGTTTATAGTTTTGCCCACCGCTAACATAATACATATTGTAGTCCTTGTTTACGTTTTATGCACATCTAGTCACTGCACTTAATGTTTCTTTAGTTAACGCTACAATTCCCTAATTCATTTGTGCTTAGTGCAATGTATAATCAGCTCATGCTGGCGCCAGAAATCCAACCATGTTTGTGCGTTCGGAAGCTTCGTATGGCAGCCACAGGCCAATCTATCCGCTGATGGGCGTTTTTCATTAAAAAGGATTTAGCAAAGCGAGTGAGTGTTAACGCACATTCAAATATATATCAAGCACAACGCAGTGGAAGGCAGGTCAGTTTCACTATAGTAGGTATGAAAGCGTCAGGAAATAGGATATATCTCTCTAATTAAGCTTTTTGAGGGTGTGAATATTGAAATTCATATTCATCTAAAACTTCGCGAAGCTATTTGGACCAACTGGAAATTGATGATTTTGTGCCTTGTACTCAGACCGATCACCGTCATGTATATCATGTATTTTGCTATTTCGAAGATAGTAATCGTAGCGCGGTGGACCGTTCCAAATATGTTGCGACGTACGATCATCTATTCCAGTATTAAATCCTGTAGTTCTTTCAGCATCAGGGGGTGTAAAATCATGCATACGGTTCCATTCAAAATCACTGCAGGTATTTGCTACATCCAGGACAGATGAGTCGAATGACTGTTGATTAGCAGTTAAAGTAGCTGAGCGATCAGCATCTTCGTCACCGTCAAGCCTGGAATTTCTGTAGTATTTTACGTATTCACTTGTCATGGTAGTACTACTAGTTGTTCCGGTGTGACGTTCATTGAAACGGTTACGAGGTGACGACGAAGAAGAGAAACGTTTTGGAACTGCCAAAGTATCATGATTTCCGCCGCCATGTATTACTTCAATGACGCTCGCTCTGCTGCATCCATTATCGCTTTGAGAAAAATCCGTGACCGCTTCGACTCCAGAAATTTGGTGCTCAGGTTGTTGTTCCAAGCGCATTCTGCATTGACTAAGCTTGTTACTGATCCGTGTCGGTGTTAGAAAGCCGTTACCGTCACTGCTATGTTTTCTAGAGCGTCGTTGTGATTTTACAAAATTCAAAAATGATCGTTCTGTGGAAGTCTCATCCATATTGAATGTTGCGCCTAGTGGAACAGGATTCTGGCCGCTACGAATTGGAATTGGAAGTTGAGAATTGAATTGCGCTGTGACAGGCGGTCCTTGTGATACGTTGTGACCCAGTGGTGAGACCGGTGGAAGGAGCGCCAGTGGATGATCTACATACATTGGCACCATGACACCTGACGGAGGCTCCGACGAATTCCTAGTTTGTTCGTGTTTCGACCGCAGGTTATGCCGCTTTTTGTATTTCTGTCTTCGTGAAGGACGCTTGTTTTGATGTTGGTTTTCAACGATTGCTGGGAGTGGGGAAAGATCATACGGCAACTCATGCGGAGGAGAAAGCATTCCAAATCCGGCATTCGCGTAACCAAACCGTCGCGCAGGCTGAGACTTACTGCGTTTCTTTTGCGATGATAAATCTCGCCGGAACTTGCGTGGAGGTGGCAGCGGAAGTGCAGTAGGGCTCGGCAAATATCCCTGGTGTGGTTGAACATACGCTGGACCAGGTACAGCGCCAGATGGATAGGGCGCAGGTGGCAGCATTGGCAGAGGTTGCAACAACGGAAAATGATTCACCACAAGTTGGGGATCGGCTACTGGACGCATTAGGAAATTTGGAAAATAACCTGGCATAATATGTGACATTCCAGATGGACGGATAAGTGTACGTGGCATTTGAAAACGTGATGTCGAGTCAGGACGATGCCCCGGTAATCGCACAAGAACCGGCAATATATACCGATGTGCCAGCGAAGCAGCCGGCGCAGTAGGACGATGTTGCATTAATGGCCATATATGGACATGCGAATGCGACTCCGTTCGTGAACGGACAGTTTCAGTAACGGTCCCACTTTCTGACGGTGCCAATTCGACCCGAGGCTCGTGAGTACTTCCGTTAGCCATCCTACTGCCGGTATCGCTGTCTTGCTGTTCTCGATTACGTTGCTGTTCAATTTCTGTATTTATTACCGAATCGAGTGTATAACTGATCCGCTTCCCAGTCGATACGGGTCTGTCGATTTGAACATCAACAGCAGTCACACTATTTTCACCACGGTTTCGTTCAAGAATAGCATTTCCAGACGGACTGTAGATAATGTCAGGCATTGTGGTCAGCATGGACGACGGTGGCCGCGAGCCCGAATCACCTGGGTTCCAGGGTATCATAGCAAGCGGTGCATGTGGTGACGCTGCGTCTGCTGATGTTGGTAACGCAAGAAATGGAGGAGGCAGTAATACCGGAAGCGGATGAATAGCCGCCGAAGCTCCAGTTTTTTTGCTACGGCGCTTTGGACGCAGTGGTTGTTGTCCTTGTGCTGCCATATCTGGGGAGAATAAGATTGGTTTCGCACCGTATGGGACCAACGCTAGGGACGAAGCCTGCAATAAGCTTGTAATAGTTTCTTTACGTTACATTGTATATGCTATGTATAAAAGGGACAGTACAATCGTTAGTCTATGACGTTGCCTTCAGGTATTTGCCAGATTGTGTATTTTAAAGTTGTACATTACAGTAATATTATAAATTGTTTACCAATCAAATTCTTTGAAAGCACTTAATACAGCTGAGTTGCATGCAGCAAATATTTTCGCTCCACCAGATTTAGTATGAAACGTAAGGATGTCACCTGAGCTCATATTGTAACAAGTAAAGTTTCAAGATTGCTAGGATTCACTGTTTAAAAACATGGCAAACATTATAAAAGCTTTAGCTTGAAACGTTATATACTGGGGTGTAAGCTTGGTCATAACGTCGCAACAGTACTTTTAGGATTCGAACATTTTGCAATTGCAAAATATTTTTTCGCCGTAATAAATATTTCCGTGAAACAAATATACACGTCACATAATGTGTAGGTTAAGCCCCATGAAAGTTTCAATTAAACCGGTTCCTTTTTTATCATGTAATCGACCGTAATAATTCTGTTTGGGCAGATTAGACTTAAAAACTGTGGATTGCTGAACTCCTGTCCTACAATCGATGCAAATATGCACAAACTGTATGCACTGCAAAATCATTGAACTATTTGGAGCCTTACTCAAGTTTTTAGTCCAGAGACTTTAGTAATAACGATTTTTATCAAACCAGTTACACTATAGGCAGTCCCGTGCACCAATTTCTTATAAACTGTGAATATACTTATATATTTCGCAATATAGCGGTTGTTGGCTTTGTGTTACTATATATACATAGAACATATAAGCTACTAACTGGTAATACCACTTTTAACTTTATCAGAATATATAACCAAATTATAACTGATCAATCATTTACACTTAAACAATTACAATCATTACTTATAGTTAACCAAGTTTAGGTCTTTTTACATATCTCTAGGAATTCAGTAAACTGCTTAGGTGTGACGGCCGCACTCAAAAATGAGGTTGCTGTTAGAGGAACATTTCGGAGTCCGCATTATAGCGGCACTCTTTTGGATGACATGCCAGGCCGGCATCTCTTTCCGTCTTGCTGCGGCCCTACTAATCGTAAACTCTAACTCTATCGACGGATACCCTTGCTTTTTCATGTGGTATGTGTTGTTTGTATGGCAAACTCCACTTACGAATCAGTTCAGTCGCTGTCAGTTAAATTCCTACGTTTTTTTGTTTGATAGGCTGCATAGGAGTGAAGTGAGTTGCTAGCCTCTGATAGATTACCTGATACACTACGAGACTATATATTTTCATGCATATTCTTGAATGTCATGAAGCTGTTAATGTAGCGTAATTCAGTCCCTAAATGTTACGCTGTATAACATGTAATAAAAAACCAAATTTACGTTTGCACATTTATACCTAAACACGAAATACAAAGCAGAGTCTATATTTCAGAACTTGCAAAAAACACTGGAAGGTCTCCATGTAGGTAATAAAATTAACCAGAAAGCCCGAACCTTTATCAATATAATAAACATATAGAACAGTTTCATCGAAGGATCGAGTTTCACAGCTGTGCTAATGCAGCACTCCTTCGTATTCTACATTAAATTTTCGTTTTGCATTGTCACACCGTCGCTTTGCCAAGCCAAACAGAAATTATCACCAATTGGAATTCTTCAAGAGGCATATAATTGCAAACAAATTGTTTACTAATGCGCTTGGGGCGTTTCAGATTTATAGCCGGGCATACACGTAAACACTTCCAAAATTTTGTATATACGGGGCTTCTTTAAGCAACCAAAATCCGATTTAAAAAAGCTTCCACATCAAGATAAATCGCTAAAATATATTTTTCATTAGTAAATAATAGCGTTCTGCACTGCAATAAAACTTGCATCTGTCAATAATCATAATCGTACATTAAGCATTATGTTCATGTTTTGTACAGATTTAAGAATTTGTGTTTAACGTCTTATCCACAATGAATTCTGCAAATTCTACATTACGTCTAATTACAAAACGCGGTTTGTGTTTAGTAAACTTTATGTGTAGCTTTAAAATTTCGATGTGAAACGCTTTTATTGTATATTTTAAAGTATGAGAGTGAAAAACAGTTTACGGGAAATCCAATTAGGTGCACTGATTTCCGCTTACGTACAACTATAATAAATGTAGCACTTCAAATGTATAACTTACATTTTCATCATATTTTGCGCTATCACCGGTTCGCAAAGTTTGTTTGTAAAACGAATCGATATAAATCAATGATACTATCTGAAAACAAAAGGAACTGGTCGTCGTTATAATTGATACAAGTTGGTAGAAAAAATGCTCGCTCTATTCGGCAATATTGGGGAAATTGATTTCGGAGAAGCCGGGCAACTTCGTTTGTAAACTATGTTTACCTAATTTATCTTCGGGTGATGAGGCCGAGCTGCGAAAACTTAGCATATCTGGTACACTTTGATACCCTGTAATAGCGTTATCAGCACTTTCAACCCCAACAGAAATATCTGAGTCGCTTCTCGCAAAAATTATTCAAATTGCAACTGATGCAGCTACGAAAGCTGCTTTGGTATATATTAATGAGTTATTTGAAAAGAAAGAAAAGAAATTTAATTTTGTTATAGTTGGCCTTGCCGAACAATATCCGAAAAACCCTATTAGACAACTTAAATCTGACGCTGAAATTATTAGCTATATTTAAATGAACTTGGGATCGATAAAAACGCTGTTACATCAACTTTTCGGGTAGGTCGTCCAAATGGTACACGTCCTCGAATTATGAAGGTAATCTTTCAACCGTCCATGGTTACTCAACGACAAATATGCCTTACTAGTTTATCTAAATTATTGCAGCGAGACTATGCACCAGCCAAACCATTCGTACGACCTGACATGACTCGCCGGGAACGGGAAAAGGACTATGAACTTCGGCGCGAATTGCACAAACGACGAGAAGAAGGAGAATTGGAGCTGATAATTCGTAATGGGAAAATTGTTAAAAGGTATATGTGCACTTCGCAACGTAATGTGTCGGAAAACTAGTAGTACCAACAGTTCATGGCTTATTTGTGCACTTGGTGTGCTGTAATGTAAGATCCGTTCGTTCGAAATTGTGTTATCTTTATTTTATTTGCAGCGAGTTGCCAAAATCATTCTTTGTTATAACTGAATCATGGCTATGTGCTAGTGATTTAGATTCTGCTTTATTTGACTGTATTGATTCGCATGAAATTGTAAGATGTGATAGGTTCCCAAATGTTGGCAGCGGTGGTGGTGTATTGTTACTTATACCCAAAAAATTTGATTATCAAGCAGTATGCACTGTCGCAAATCCTTATTTCGAAACATCAGTGGTTAACGTTTTTAAAAAAGATCTCATTATTGCGACTTATCGCTCTGTACAGAAGCCCAACTAAAAATAAAAATGATTCGGTTTCAACATTATGTAATTTCTTAGATCAATATATTAGTAAAAATGATTTCACAGTCGTTGTAGGAGATTTTAATCTACCACTTATAGATTGGAATAATGGAGATCCTGGTTCGATGCCTAAAGCCGAATATGAAATCTACTATATAATGGCCGAGTTTGGTTTGTCACAATTGGTGCTTGACCCCACTCACAGTTCAGGCCATATATTAGATTTATGGTTCTCTAATGACGCAAACTTTCTGTCTTCCATTAATGTTTCCAGTCCTTTCACTGGTACTGATCATTATCAACTGGAAGGCTTCATTGGGCCCTTTCTTGTGGATTCTTCCACCAACCATAATACAATGCGGTTTAACTTTCGCCAGGCAAATATACTTCACATGCGGGAATTCTTTCAGCAAACTAATTGGGATGCTGTGTTAGTAAACTCAGCTACAGTCGATGAAATGTGGAACAACTTTAAGAATATATTTTGGTTGTGTGCCAACCAATTCGTTCCTAAACATTACAGTCGTAAGATTAAATATAAATGGTCCAGAGATACTTATAGACTACACTGGAAACAAAAAAGCTACATAGGAAATATAACCTTTCACCTTCTGTTTTATCTAAAAATAAATGGCTACAAGTGGCAACACAGGCTCGGCGCAACAAACGTGCTGATATGCATGCTCCTGAAATGCGAATTCTTAAATCCGGCAATGACAAGCTCTTCTGGAAGTTTTCTCGACGAAAATTTAGTTCTATGAGTTCGATCCCTGTAGTCTTTAATGGAAGTGAGGCTATTCTGGATGATGGTGCTAAAGCTGAGATATTTAATTCTTATTTTATTTCTGTGTTTACTAATGATGATGGTGTACCTTTAAATAATCTGTCTATATCTACCACCGTTTTACAAGATATTAGGTTTAATCCTGAAATAGTTAAACTACATTTGGATAAACTTGCTCCGAAAGCATCCACAGGACCAGATGGAATTCCTCAATTTATTCTAAAGTATTTTTCTGATATAATTTGCTTTCCTCTTGCCAAAATTTTTCAATTATCATTTATATCGGGAACAATTCCTAAAGAATGGAAAGTTGCCAAGATAGTTCCCATTCATAAAAAAGGATCCAAAACGGCGGTTAATAATTATAGGCCTGTCAGCCTTTTATGTGATTGTAGTAAAGTATTTGAAAATATTATATGTGATACATTTGTAAACTATCTAGAAATTAACAAGTTACTTAGTACTAACCAATTTGGTTTCAGGCAAAGAAAATCGACTGTTACTCAAATGTTGAGTACGTTGAATAGATGGTCAACTGCTTTAGATCAAGGCTACAATGTGGATGTTATTTACCTTGACCTTTCTAAGGCATTTGATAGCGTTTCACATCCGAAACTACTTCAGGTTATATCCAGTTTTGGTGTTAAGGGCAGGTTATATGATTGGTTTAAATACTATCTAAGGAATCGTTTTGAAAATACTGAAATAAATGGAAAGACTTCACAAACAAAACATATTAAATCTGGTGTCCCTCAAGGTAGTGTGTTAGGCCCCTTACTTTTTCTTTTATACTTCAATGATATTGAAAATTTTCTAAAAAAATTTAGAATTAAAGGCCTTTGCTGACGACCTGAAGTTATTTTTGGTCTATAAAAACGATGATAATACAACCATACCTCCTGATTTAAATTCGGTTTTTAAGTGGGCTGAACGAAAACGACTTAGACCAGCTTTTGAAAAGTGTGGTTGTTTTTATCTCGGTCGTCATAACGCTAAATGTCAATATACATTAGGTAACACTATTCTTCAGCAATTTAATAGAATTAAAGATTTGGGCATTTTGCTGTCTGATACTCTCAAACCATCTCTGAATTGTCATGAGATTAAGAAGCGTGCCTGTATCAGATTTAATTTAATATTTTCTGCATTTTATTCTCGTGATATTGCTTTTTTGATGTGTATGTATAAAATTTATGTTCGGCCCATAGTTGAATATGCCACCGAACTTTGGTCTCCTTTTTCCATTAAAGATATAGATGCTATTGAGTCCGTACAAAGACTCTTTACGAGGAGATTACCTAGTTTGCAAGGTTTTTCTTACTATAATAGACTAGTTCGCCTTAAATTACCATCTCTGGAAGACCGTAGGATTAAAAGAGACCTAGTGATTGTGTAGAAAATTATTAATGGTTCTGTTGACCTAAATTTTAATGAATTTTTTCAATTTGTGGATACAAGTATACAGACACGAGGACATTTATTTAAGTTGAGAAAACCTACATTTAAATCGGATATTCTAAAATATTCTTTGCTGTTAGAGTAATCGACCTGTGGAATACACTCAACAGTCACATTGTGTCAGCACCTTCTACGCAGTGCTTAAAACAACGCTTGGAAAAGTTTGATTTTAAACCGTTTCTCAAGGGCAGGGGATTAGTAGTCAGTCAAATGGCTCTCCCTTACCCTACTAGTTAGTTCTAACATAATTATATAAATTACTGACTTGCTTTAATTTTTTTCTTCGTTGGTATTATAAACAAAAGGATTTACATTATCTTTTATTTTTTCTCTTTTTCCTGTCTACTATATTCTTATTTTATAATTTTTCACACTGTTTTGATAGAATTTT